>PVIC010017496.1:0-32512 GCA_004025085.1 Thryonomys swinderianus
CTCCTCCCGCAGCCGCGCAGCCCCGCGGCCTCTGGCGGCTCCGCCCGGCGGCCCTGCGCCGTCTGCCGGGCCGGACGCTCCCCCGAGCCGCTCGGGACGCCGGGGCCGGACGGGGACGCGCGCGGCGGCGCCCGAGCTGCGCCGGCGGCCGCGGGGCTGGGTCGGCGGGAGCGTCGGGGCGGAGCCGCGCTGCGCCTCCCGGCCGCGGCGGACGACGGCCTTTCCCCGCGGGCGCCGGAGGGCGGCGCTGCCGTCGGGCCGCGCTCCCGGGGCCTCGCGGCGGCCTCCTCTGACCTCTGACTAAGGCAGCGGTGTCTCCGTGGGGCTGCTCGGCTCACCGTTCTTTACCTCACAGAGAAGATGCGTCTCAGTCCCAAGAAAGGAGGGTAAATAACGTTAGCCTCATTATTTCTGAATCTCCAAGTTTCTCCTCTAAAAACCTCAGGTTGTGCTTCGCTGGGCCGCAGGGTGGAGATCAATGTGGGCCTCCCTCTCTGTTCACCCCGTTAGCGTGAGGTCGATGGTGGGTTACAGACTGCGACCGCCACCCCTGGCCGGAACCCTTGCTCTATTCGGATGTGTATCGGTATCAAGATTCTAATTCCAAGACATGTTCTTTCTGCAGCACCATCCCGCCCACAAGGTGGTTATTGCATTTCTCCATCTCCCCTGCTCTGCAGCCACACAGAGTTCCCAGCTTGCGCTTCATACTCAGCGAGGGCAAGCTCAACTCCTGCTAGAGTATGTTTCCTTTGTTGCCCAAATAATAAACCTTCCAAAATCCTTTCGGCCCTAGGGAGTTTGGATGAAGGACCACGGTTCTCAACAGTGACCTCTTGTTAAGCCACATGTCCCCAGGTATCAAATCACCAGCTGTCTTCAGATGCTCATTATGTTTATTTTGTCTGTGTAGGTGTAGAAACTTCTCAGTTGGTCATTATTATTATTTTTTTTTCTGAGACAGGGTCTAGCTTTGTAGTTCAGGCTGGCCCTGAGCTCACTATGGAGCCCAGGCAAGCTTTGAACTCAGCAATCCTCCTGCCTCTGCCTCCCGAGTGCTGGGATGACAGGCGTGAGCCACCACGTCCGGCGCTGTGGTATGTGGTATTGATTGCTGGTGGGGGTGAGTCACCACACCCAGCATTGTATGTCGTCACCGGGATCGAACTCAGGACCTTGCACTTGTGAGGCAGGCACCGGAACCACTGAGCTAAATCTCCAGCCCCGTTATTTTTATGTTTAGTAGACAAACACTTTTGGTTTTCATAAGTATCCTTTTTATTGATCCATACTTATTTAAACACTGAATACTTGTTATATTTGAAGTTTCTGCGGTGGGTACACAGTGCTCATTGAAGACAGTGTCCTCAATTAGTAGCAAACTATACAGGAACTAATGACCTACAGATGTTTATCTAGTTGACTGATTCTGTTGTTTGTGTTTTTTTTTTGAGACAGGGTCTCGCTTTGTAGTTCAGGCTGGCTCTGAGCTCACTATGTAGCCCAGGCAAGCCCCGAAGTCAGCAATCCTCCTGCCTCTGCCTCCTGAGTACTGGGATGACAGGCGTGAGCCACCATGCCCAGCCCTGTGGTATGTGGTACTGATTGCTGGTGGGCGTGAGTCTCCTCGTCCAGTATTGTATGTGGTTACCGGGGATGGAACTCAGGACCTTGTGCTTGTGAGACAGGCGCCAGAACCACTGAGCTAAATCTCCGGCCCCAAGTTGTTTTTTTTCTTTTTTTAGTACCATGGATTGAACTCCAGCCCTTGTGAGTCCAAGGTTGTTGCGGTACCACTTGAGCTAAATCCCCAGCCATTCTATTAGGATTTTTGTTCTTCTGTCTCTTTCCAGGCAGAGAGGTTTCAGGTTATTATGTTTATAATTTTTTCATGTTATTTTTTGACTTTTTTTTTTCCTGGTATCAGATCCAAACTCAGGACCTTTGTATTTGCAAGGCAGGCACAGCCCCTTTGAGGTAAATCCTGAGCCCCCAGCTCTTGACCTTTATAACTGTGATGGTTCACTAGTCAGAATGTGTCTTCCTGTGATTAAGTTGTAATTCATAATAAAGTAATACAAATAGAATGAAGTAAGAAACGCAAAAGGTGTCATCAATTTTCTGTGTAATTTTTTTTTTTTGAGACAGATTCTCACTTTGTAGTTCGGGCTGGCCCTGAGCTCACTATGTAGTCCAGGCAAGCCTCAAACTCAGCAATCCTCCTGTCTCTGCCTCTCGAGTGCTGGGATTACAGGTGTGAGCCACCAGGCCCGGCACTCTCTGTAATTTTAATTATATCAAATTTTTAATTTCTTTTCTCAGCTTTCCAAAAAGCAAAACCTAGAGTGGCTTGCATGCTAAAAGAAAAATTATTAATTTTGATCGTGATGAACGTGAAAAAAGAAAGTGATCTCTTCTGTTAAAATGGTAAAGTGAAAATTAGTAAAACTCCAGGGTTTTGATGGGGCACGGAGGTGACTGAAGGCCAGTGCTGAAGTGCCAAATGGCAGAAAATGGCAGCTTCCGGGAGACACTTAATGAAGGGCCACTCTTGGGCCAAAGCTTTGCCCCAGCTGTACAAGACCAGCCACCTGACTTTGCTCATTAAATCTAGATGTGCTCAGCCCTGGGAAGCATAGGCAGGAATCCAACATCCAACAATCACTAACATCTCTGACAGAAGAAAGGTGTTGTTAGCTTTGCATGAGCACACCATCTAATTAATAATCCACAGACAAAAAAAATCACCTTGAGAAACCTAGGATGAAAAGAAAAAAATTAGTTAATTCCAGAAGATTCTGCTTTTATTTAGAAAGTAACAAGGAGAGGCCAGGATATGAAAGAAACAGAGCAGGTAGGGTTAAATATTCCAAGTTCTTCAAATCTCCAAAGGTTGCCCTACTCACTCCTCCAGTAGGGCACTGTGGTGTGGCATAGCTTTGTTTGAAGGAAATTAAACAAAATACTTTTTAAAATGTCACAAAGGTGTAGTTTTTCTGTCACTTGAAGGTAAATAAGTGAGTAATGTCATTGAAATATTTAAAAATAACATTAACTTCCTGAATGCAGACTTCTGGAGGCCTACTGATTTTTGATTCTTGAGTTTTCTAGTTAGGTTAAGAATAAATGGGGAGGGCCAGAGATTTAGCTCAGTGGTTCCAGTGCCTGCCTAGCAAGGTCACTGGTTCGATCCCCGGCAACCACATGTAACAATACTGGGCATGGTGACTCATGCCCACCAGCCATCAGTACCACATACCACAAATGCTGGGCTTGGTGGCTCAAGCCTGTCATCCCAGCATTCGAGAGGCAGAGGCAGGAGGACTGCTGAATTTGAGGCTTGCCTGGGCTACATAGTGAGCTCAGAGCCTGCCTGAACTACAAAGCGAGACCCTGTCTCAAATAAATAAATAAATAAATAAAAATAAAAAATAAAAGATTAAACAGGGTGATGGATCTTTTGGAAATAGGAAGGAGAAAGATGAAGGATGGGAAAGACAGGGAGGAAAGGATAGGTAAAAAGATTAAGATGTGTTATGTACATGTACCAACTCATAGTGAATTTAAGTATTATGTACTACAAACCTGTACCAATAAAAGGTTAAAAATTAAAAATTTAGAGTTTGAATTTCTTTAAACAGAAAAAAAAAGTAAAAGAACCCAGAAGTCTTCATTCTAATGACAACCCAGACATGTAGATTTGAACTTAACTTCATATAGGTCTGCACTGATCCCATGAGACACCCTCTTCAAACTACTATTCTTTTCATTCCAGAACATGACAGCTCCATTTGATATGCCTCCCAGCATTTTTCTTTTTTTTTTGAGACAGGGTCTCACTTTTCTGTAGTTCAGGCTGGCTCTGAGCTCCTTATGCAGCCCAGGCAAGCCTGGAACTCAGCAATCCTCCTGCCTCTGCCTCCTGAGTGCTGGGATGACAGGCCAGAGCCACCACGCCCAGCATTGTGGTATGTGGTATTGATGGCTGGTGGGTGTGAGTCTCCACGCCCAGCATTGTATGTGGTTACCGGGGATCGAACTCAGGGCCTTGCGCTTGCGAGGCAGGTGCCGGAACCATTAAGCCAAATCTCCGCGCCCCCCCCCCCCCCAGCATTTTTTATAGACTTGAGTAAAGAATCTATTCCCTTTATTTTTTCAATGGTTGAATTGTCAGTATGAAAACCACTTATATATATTGCCAAGATGAACGATACTATGCACATTTTACCTCGGAACAATGAAAGCTTTACCAAGTAGAGTCTGGCTTTAGTGCCAATGGCAGCCATGTTGCTAAATGTGCTTATATCTGACTATCTTTGCTTATGGATGGCAACAAAGTAAGAGATTTCTCCACCTACCTGGCTCTATATTGTCTGTGTTTTTTTTTTTTTTTTGAGACAGGGTCTCGCTTTGTAGTTCAGGCTGGCTCTGAGCTCACTATGTAGCCCAGGCAAGCCTTGAACTCAGCAATCCTCCTGTCTCTGACTCCTGAGTGCTGGGATTATAGGCGTGAGCCACCATGCCCGACTGTCTGTATTTTTAAGGTTTAAAGGATGTCATTTTGGTTTTTCAAACATCTACCAAATCCAAAATTTAAAAAAGCCACCAGTGCTGAGATGGTGAGCTGCCTGCCTCCCTATCTGCCTGTGTACACCAACAGTCCTACAGAGCTTCTCCTGTGGTCTACACTGCACATCCAGCCTATGCCCAAGGCTATCAGTGCTGCCCAGGTTTTCCATGGCTGTCTGGTGTTGAGGTGGGCCCTCCAGCCACCACTGCTGGCTGTGTGTGCTTCACATGGAATTACGGTGAGCAAAACTCACTGTGAGGCTGAGCAAAGGCAAGATGATCAGGAATTTGAATCCAGCCTGAGCAATTTGGCAACTTAGTTAGAATAGGTTTCAAAAATAAAAAAAAAGGGTTATGGGTAGAGCTCCTGGGTTCAATTTTCAGTACGAAAAAAAGAAACACATTTTTTTTTCTTTTTCTTAGTTTTTTGAGACAGGCTCTTGCTTTGTAGTACAGGTTGACCCTGAACTCACTGTGTAGCCAAGCTAGCCTCAACCTCACAGCAATCCTCCTGCTTATGCCTCCCAAATGCTGGGATTAGAGGTGTGAGCCATCATAAGAAATTAATTTGTTTTTGAAAGATTCCATTATTACCAGGTTTCTGATTAATTTTCAGAGGCTACTACAGAAGGGCCTTTGCTACTCACATTAATAGTTGATGGTTTTGGGCTGGAGGGTTAGCTCAGTGGTTCCGGCGCCTGCCTCGCAAGCGCAAGGTCCTGAGTTCGATCCCCGGTAACCACATAAAATGCTTAGCGTGGAGACTCACACCCACCAGCAATCAATACCACATACCACAGTGCCGGGCGTGGTGGCTCATGCCTGTCATCCCAGCACTCGGGAGGCAGAGGCAGGAGGATTGCTGGTTCCAGGCTTGCCTGGGCTACATAGTGAGCTCAGAGCCAGCCTGAACTACAAAGCAAGACCCTGTCTCAAAAAAAAAAAAAAAATAGTTGATGGTTTCAAATTAATTTCACAGGCCCTAATCCGTGGGAAGGGTTTTGAATTGCAAATATGCATACTTAGTGAAAATGCCCCAACAAGAAAGAAGGAATGAGGGTTGACCCACTGACATCTTTTCAACCAAGTTAGTCAAATACATTTTTAAAAATGTTTGCTGCCATTATGGGAATTTCTATTACGCACATTACCTGTCTGCTGTGCTGGGAAGGACCTCCTCCAGTTGTAAGGGTGCCCAAATGATCCCTGTATGCAAACATGGTTTTCATAGTGTTCGTTTTTTAAAGAAGTTGAATTATGGGTAGAAATTTAAAAATTCTCTGGGTTGCACTGCCCCATGAATAATCTTCCCTATGCTATGATAACTCACTGGATCCCAGGGAGAAAACACAAATTTGCAGCAGATGCTAGAATAATCCTCCTTCCTTCTAGTACTCTGCGGGCTGCTGTGGTCTGTGTCATCATGTTGGGAATACTGATGTCAGCCATTTCTCAATGCGTGGATTCTGCTCTCAGCACTCACTTTAGTCTTTTCTCTTTTTTACTGTGAAATGCTTAAATAGTTGATAGCCCCATATCCTTAGTACTGCACTATTCCAGGAGACACTAAGTATCTCTGTCCTCCTACCATGTTCTCAAGTTGCTGCTGGTTCATTTAGCTTCTTTACAGTTCGAGATGTGCACCTTGGTCTTTTGAGCAAATAAATGCTTTGTGCCTGGTGCACTCTTCTCCTGGCAGGACTGTAGCAGCATCTGAATGGATGGGTAGAGGAGTTTCTGCATTCTTAACCAGCTCTCTTGAGATCAGATGTGTTTGCAGGGCTTCCTTTATAAGCTGTGTTTCTATGACTGGCGGGACTTCACTGGGGCTTAACTCCTGCAGCTCAGGAATCAGCAGGCAGGCAAATCTGAGACATGGCTGCAGTCATACTCTAGCTTTGGAAATTTAACAGCCTTGCCTGTTTCCAGCTGGCACTGCACGTCGACCCTACCTGTGGTCCCTATGAGACACTGCTCTCCACCTACAAGTGACAGTTCTTAGGTGAACTGCATGCTCCCTGGTGGAGGTGGAGATAAGCAGGGTAAATCTGGCTCTGTTAAGGGACACTTGTGGCTGAACAGCTCAGTGTTCATTCCGCCCACTTTATCCCACCCAGATCCGTGCTCTTCCGTATCCCTGTAGCCTTGCTGTTTGCATCTCCAAATCTGTAGAATATGTAGGGATGTAAAAAACAGTTGACTGTAAAGATTTTCAGATCAAGGAGACAGTACAGAGCCAAGTCACAGAAGTGTTGATGATAATATAAACAAACAATAAAAATGCAATGAAAAAATCAATGTTTTGACTTGAGTGATATTCTGTGTTCTACAACATGCTGTTGTTTAAATCAACAGAAACCAATCCTGTCCCTCTACCCATATAAACACATACTCTGCCAACCGGCTCTTGCAGAAAATGAGGCTAAGAATGGAAAACCTCTGTCACATGAGATTTTAAGTCTCCCTTATGTAAGTTTTCTGGGACACAGATAAGTAGAACAAGACATACTCAGCATTTAAAGGAGCTGTACATTGAGAATTTTGCTCAATGGTGCCACACCTGCCTTGTAAGCATGAGGTCCTTTGTTTGATCCCTGGTACCGAAAAAATACAGAAAGAGGGAAAGAAACAAGGGAGTTTATATAGTGAATCATATGAAGCTTAAACATACAGCTACTGTCATCACTTACATACTCATTCAAAGATTGCATGAAAACTGCCAGGCGTGGTGGCTCATGCCTGTCATCCCAGCACTCGGGAGGCAGAGACAGGAGGATTGCTGAGTTCGAGGCTTGCCTGGGCTACATAGTGAGCTCAGGGCCAGCCTGAACTACAAAGTGAGACCCTGTCTCAAAAAAAAAAAAAAAGGGCCGGAGGGTTAGCTCAGTGGTTCCGACGCCTGCCTCGCAAGCGCAAGGTCCTGAGTTCGATCCCCGGTAACCACATATAATGCTGGGCGTGGAGACACGCCCACCAACAATCAACACCATACCACAGTGCCGGATGTGGTGGCTCACGCCTGTAATCCCAGCACTCGGGAGGCAGGGACAGGAGGATTGCTGAGTTCGCGGCGGCTTGCCTGGGCACCATAGTGAGCTCAGGGCCAGCCTGAACTACAAAGCGAGACCCTGTCTCAAAAAGCAAAAAAAAAAAAAAAAAAAAGATTGCATGAAAACTAATCTTGTTCCTTCAGTTCTATGTAGAAATGAGAGGGCAGTGTGCATTCTTGATCTTTTTCAGGAGGCATTATTAAGAGATCACCAGTTTTTAATCTCATCTGTCTTTAGGAAAAGAATGTTCAATGTGTAAGAATATTTTGCTCTCAGGGACTATTTTGAGGAGAAAATGGGTAATAAATGCCACTCTTACTATTTGCATACCTAAGAAATACTTTGAGTTCATGGATGGTACTAAGAAAATTCAGGGGCTGGAGAATTAGCTCAGTGGTTCTGGTGCCTGCCTCACAAGTGCAAAGTCCTGAGTTTGATCCCCGGAAACCACATACAATGCTGGGTGTAGAGACTCACGCCCACCAGCAATCAATACCACAGTGCTGGGCGTGGTGGCTCACGCCTGTCATCCCAGCACTCGGGAGGCAGAGGCAGAGACAGGAGGATTGCTGAGTTCGAAGCTTGCCTGGGCTACACAGTGAGCTCAGAGCCAGCCTGAACTACAAAGCGAGACCCTGTCTCAAAAAAAAAAGAAAAGAAAATTCAGGATCTGCTCCTCCAGAAGCCATTTATATTGCCCACATGCGTTCTTTATATATAGTCTCTTTTGTGCCGGGTAAATGTTATATGGCAAAAGATGAGACGATTTGATACTCATATCCACATGGGCAAACCAATACAGAAAGCTTTTAGATTATGAGGTTGTCCTCTTTACTTATACATGGATATACTATGTATCACATCCTTTTTGATTTACAACATTTTTTGCTAAAAATAAGAATATAGCAGACTCTCAAGTTATGACCAGCCTCATGATCAGAGTTTGTTTTAACTTACAACCAAAGTCTTATGATCCAAATGCTGGTCTTCCCTGTGTAGACAAATCCTGGGCCACTGTCTCTGTAAGTAAACTGGAAGAAAATGTGGCCTAAAATTATACGAGAGACTTTGAAAGCTGTGTGGAGGTGCCTGAGCCTTCAATTGACCCTGTAGTTGATGATAGGCTTGCAGGTAGACAGTAGTGATATTGAGGAACATTCAGAGGAACTGTCTACAAAGGAACTTCACCAACTTCATGCTATGCAACAGAGAATGTCAGCTGAGGAGTCTTCTGAAGAGGAAGGGGAGTATCAATAATCAATGCAGCAAGGTTCTTCTTCTGAAATAAACAAAATCCTGGAAAAATGGACAAAGATAAATTTTTAGAGAAAACCAACCCAGAGAAAAAGCCAGCATGGCCTTCACTTGCTTAATGACATTATGTTGTACTGCAGAATGTTAAAAAAAAAATAAAAAAGACAGAAACAGACAACCTTAGACCAATTTCTAGTTCTGAAGAGTTTGAGATCTTGTGAGCCAGAAGCAGGTCCTAACGGGCTATGGACTCTCAAGGAGAGAAAGGAAACCAGAGAGCAAAATTCCTAATGTTCTTATGGAAGGGGATTCTCCCTCCAAATATGAATAGCTTCTATTTCATCCTCTCTTCCTGGAAGCCAAAGATGCCAATTTGAATGGTGAGAAAGTAAGAATCTGCCTCAGCTGGCCTCAAACTTGAAATCCTCCTTAGCCACCTATAGTGCTAGGTTACAGGTATGCTGTTCGGATTATGTGACCTACTGCACACCAAATTACCATAGGGTTTTATATTTACTTACACAGAGTCCGCCAAAAAAATGTACAAATATTTCAGGAAAAGAAAAACAGTATGATTTTTTTCAACAGATGTGTCATCCTCCTTTGGGAGACCCTAGAGGATGTTGTATATCACAGAAAACCCACTATACTGCTGGGTCATAAGAGGAAAAATTGAAAATCTATGTGCAGCAATCTCAACAACCAATGTTATCCAAGCAATAGTTCACCAACTAATCAATGCCTGGCAGCTAATGGCCACCACTGTGAGCACTTCTTGAAACTGGAGGCTAAAGGTAACTTGCATTAATCTCATGGTTTCAATTTAGTATCAAGATATTTATACAAGTTTTTCTTTTACTGAAGCATGTATAAATTTTCTGGCAAACTCTATGATTGATATAATCAATGACTTAACTTTCACATATCCTAGAAAAAGTTTTGAATTTTTTTCCTACTTTTGCTTTGTTTAAGTAACATTTTCTAGAATCTAAACAAGCATTTTCAATTTCATCCAGTAGATGGCAGAACAACACTAAACTCTAGAAAGCCCGCTCAGACAAGAGGGACAAAGTATTCTAGCGTATTAATATACTTGGTTATTGAACCAAATTATGGTAACACAACATCAGCAGTTCTGTAGTATGTGCAATTATCCTTAATATAACTTTTAATCATTACTCAATCACTTAAATATGTATCAAATAATGGGATACTATAGTACATACCATATAAGTTATTAAAAAACAGCAAAGTTATCACCAAAAGGCCAAAATGTAAAGGTGGACATATTTGGATCACATTAAATTGTATAGCGCTGTCCTGATTAAACTGCCATAAATGGAAGCAGAACATCTTTATAGGAAATACAACGGTTAAAGCAAGTTAGAAAGAAATAATCTACATGCAAAAAATACACATGGCTCAATAAAGAAAAATGTTGCCAGGGCCGGAGGGTTAGCTCAGTGGTTCCGGTGCCTACCTCGCAAGTGCAAGGTCCTGAGTTTGATCCCCAGTAACCACATACAATGCTGGGCGTGGAGAATCACGACCACAAGCAATCAATACCGCATAACACAGTGCCGGGCGTGGTGGCTCACGCCTGTCATCCCAGCACTCGGGAGGCAGAGGCAGGAGGATTGCTGAGTTGGAGGCTTGCCTGGACTACATAGTGAGCTCAGGGCCAGCCTGAACTACAAAGCAAGACCCTGTCTCAAAAAAAAAAAAAAGAAAAGAAAAGAAAAGAAAAATGTTACTAGTCATTTTAAAAATCAAAAGTAGAACTGGAGATTCCCTTTGAAGTAATCACCGTGTGAAGTTTTGCCAGAAATGAATGTTGTACCTTCCTCGAAAGTTTTAGAGCCTAAAAAAGTTTATAATATTCAGATTTTACTCAGAATTTATCACAGGGTGATACATATGGGCATATTAAACTTTGCTTTGTTTATAATGGTGAAAATTTGGGATACTCAAATATAATAAGCAAAGCATTATGACTCATTCATGAAATACTGTATTGACACTTCCAAATAACCTCGTGCATTTTAAGATGAAATTAAAGTGAAAAAATTGATAAAAGGATGCTAGCTTTATAGTAGCATCTGCTAGCTACTGAATGTTTCTTTGCAAGCTTTCACATTAATAGCACTATTTCTCTAATATATATGCAATTATAAAATATCTCAACAAATCACAAGACAGGAGGATGAAATATATTTATCCCAAAGACTTTCAACAGTTAACAGGTGGTTCAGCTATTGATGAAACATTGGTTTTAATTCTTTATAGTATGTTTATGAAGTTTTAAAATGTTCTGTAGGAACAGAACATTGTAATGAGAACAAAATTTTAATTACATAGCAGAAAAATGTTAATATAATCAAATATCTATGCTTTGCATAAACATTACTATTAGTTAGTGGGGAGAAAACACATCTACTTTTACCTGCCTAATAATAAAATGTTTTTCTTATGGCATATGCATTGGTAATTATGTAAAAACACCTCACACATTATTTTCTAATATCTGCATGTTAAAAATTGGGCAAATTCATAATAGTAATCTTTGGAATCTGGATTTGCATTCTTTTACAATCTAATTTTACCTCAAGGTTTGTATTTTCTAAAGATCTGTAATATATGTTTGTGTGCTATATATATATTACACCCACTGTTAACAGAGGTTATCTTTGCCATGTTGAATCATAGACAATATTTAATTTTGTTTTACTTTATAACTGACATAATTTTTACATCATTAAAGCTAACAAATGTTGCATTTCAAAAACTTGTTTGAAAACCACAATTGTAAACATGCTAGTGTTTATATTTAAATATTCTGTCTAAATTCTTTAAAAAAAATTAGCAGTTTATGAAAATAAATCTCTTTCTAGTCATTTCAAAGCCTAAAACTTCCATCTCCATAAGGACTTCAATGATTAATTAGTATTACTATAGCAGAGAGACATCAGAAAATTGGAAAGGGATGAGAGGTGAGGTTTATAAGGCTGAAGGCTGATGGAGAAAGAGCAGTTAGCTTACATGGTTAACCAACATTTAAATACAAAGCAATAAAGATCAAATATAATAGAAGGCAAAACTTTTTTTTTCAACAAGAGAAAAGCTTGCAAAACAGAAGATAAACAGGGTAGTATTACTTTGGCATGTCAGAATTAGCAATGAAAAACTAATACATCAATAATAGAGTCATATCATACTATCTCCAAAAGATCAAAATGCAAAAAGGTGGACAAACCTTACCTCAAACTTCACTGAATGGCCCTGAATTTGTAAAACTATAACACATAGAGAAAAAAAATCAAAGCAAGCAGATGTCAGTTAAATTGTATTTATTAAAGAGATTGTATAACTTGATATGAAAAACAAAGTGACTCCAATAGGTATCATAAGGACAAAGGACATGAACACTTGACCAAGGAAACACAGCTAATCATAATACACAAATACTTAGTTTCATTAATAATCAAAGAATCATTGGAATGCCATTTCTTGCTTAGTCAATAGTTAATAGCAATTTCTACTTTTGTAAATGTACTCAAATGTACTGTTTTTAGTAATAAAACAAGTGTTAAAAAACATAGAAAATGTGAAAATATCTGCCATTGCAGAAGTCATGAAAAGCATTAAAATGAATCAACACTTGTATGGGCAGTATGATTCAGATCGCTAGAAGCCAAGTCCTTTTGCCTCTGTTCCTGAGTTTCATTATGGGATTGTGAGTAAATATTTCCTGATTTACACTCTTAACAATCTCCCAGATACAGGCGCGCGCGCACACACACACACACACACACACAATGCATTTTTTTTCCTTCAGGCAGAAAATTACTCCATGAAAGCACCTCTTAAGAATCACTCAATACAGAGGACTCCTATAATTTCCATTTGCCAGTAGGGTTGCTCTAAAACTTCTCCCATGTAATTGTCCACCCTCAGTATTGAAGCTGAAGATCTATTTTAATACTGTCTAGAAGACAAAATTGTTATAAGCTTTCTGTAGCTGGCTTCTTAGGGAATCTGAAATTGGCCCTGTCCTTGCGACACGGCCGAAAGGATATTTTTCTGATCTGATGCAGAAGAGAGTATTACCTCTCTGATTTGCTCAGATTTTAGCCTTTAGGCAGCGTACATAGCTCAGAATGTACAAGGGCTGGAGCAGCACCAGGGCAATCAACCCCAAATATAAAATAATCATGTCAGGATGTCTAAATTGGGAGACTAAACTCAAAATCCTATGCCTTTGTTCATATTATTTCCTTGCCTTTTTTCATATCATAAATGTTGCTGAACAAGAAAGTCAAAATAGAGCAGAATTCACTGAGCAAAAACAGTTCTAGGAAATTTGAACTTTGCTAAATAATCTTTTCAAAAACAACCCTACAAAAACAATATATAAGCAGAAAAAGTAATGGTAGGCTTTATATGAAGTAACAACGTAGTTAAATGACAAATCTGGTTGTTCATTTAATATACTGCAGCCCTTACCTGTTCTATATATGACTATATACTTCGATTTTGTTAGTGTATTTCCATTTAAACGGTTGTTCTGTGCAAGAAAAATTAAAAACTTTGCTGTAGTTGGAGTGCTAATCAATTTCAAAATTTATGTTTTTACACAAGTACACATGCATGTGTGCATGTGTATTTGTACTGGGCATACACATTCTTTTTCCTTTCTCTGTAGAGATTCCAAATCCTGATTTGAGGTTATTCAGGTAAACGTCATATATTCTAGTTGCAGCCACACAACCAAAAGAGCTGACAGAAATGTGAAACACTCTATACAGGGAGGGAGGCAGCTAGTAATATTTGAGAACCTTCTATTTTTTCAGATTAGAGCAGGTGGCCTCCATTGATGTTTTTCAGTCAAGAAAAAAATTTTCAACTTTGAACCACTATGGATATAATCATACATTTACTACAATCACCTGTAATTTGACTATGTATCACCACACACAGATATCTAACTTAAATGCTTTTCTATGAATCTTTTCTCATTTGTTAAAATATCTACATTTTCAGAATGCGCTTGTTCACCATTTGATAAACATACTAAGCCAAGCAAGACAACAACTGTATCACATATTATAAGATAAAACTGAAGGGAATTATGAAATTAGCCATGACTGGACTTCAAAGGTACTACGTACGCCCCAGACTTAAGAATGATCTGAAGGTGCTGAAAGAGGTGATTCTCTAGAAGGTGACCCAGGGTTTTCTTCAGGTGGAAAAACAGTGAGGGTACAAGCTCGAATGCCACCAAGTGACTCTGGAAGATCAAAAACTTTATGCCACTCATCTTTTTCTGGATCATACTTCTGGACAATTTCTACCATACAACGGTTATTCCATGAATATCCACCAACAACATAGATTTTGTTTTCAAAGACAGCAACTCCAACATCACTCTGACCTCTTAACATAGCAGCAATTGGTGTCCACTGGTCAAGGGTTGGTGAATAATATTCACAGCTTAGAACATCATCATAATCACTTGTTCCTCTGAAATGGTTGCCACCAATAACATAGAGCTTGTCTCCAACTGTACACATACAATGCAGACCTCTAACTGTAGTCATTGGAGCCTTCTGTGTCCATTTGTCTGTATCTGGATCAAAACACATGAGCTCATTTTGGAAAGTATCGTGGGTAATTCCTCCTGAAATATACATTAAGCCTCCATATACTGTTCCAGCATGGCCATAGTGGGGCTCACTCATTTTTGCAACATAGCTCCATTCATTCAGTCTCGGATTGTAACATTCTACCGTGGCTAATTCACCAGCTGCACTGCGTCCACCAACTGCATATAGATGTCCTTTGAGGGCACTCAAGTGGAAGAACGTGCGCTTTTCATTTAATGATGCTACCTGCATCCATTTATTATACCTAGGGTCAAATCTGAATACTGTATCAACAGCAGTTTTTCCTTTTGTATCATAATTACTCTGACCACCAACTACATAAAGGAAATTTCCAATGACAGCAATGCCATGCTGGTAACGAGGAGCATCCATAGGGGCTAAGGATCTCCACTCTTGAGCTCTTTCATCATACATCCGTAATTCTTTACTGACAACCAGCTGCTGTCTCAAAACCCCTCCTAATGTAACCAAGTGAGTAGAATCAGATCGAATCGCAGTTCTGTCAGACTGCATTACTGGCTGCATATAAGGCATCATTTGGTAATTGCTAGCTTCCAAAAGCAAATTTACACAGGTATTATCTGTTCTCATGAAATCGACGGTCTGCACATAATTGATGAGATCCTGTGGTGTCATCAGTGGAAATCTAATATTCTTCATTAATTTTGCAGCATAATCCATCCGAGGGTCTTCCAACCTCAGCCAGCGGCAAGCAGCCTTGAACAGTTCAAGTTCAGTACAGTGCTTAAGACTATTACTGGAAAGCACAAAGGCAAGCCGTTCAAAAGGAAGTTTTAGAAACTCCCCAGTACTCAACAAAGCAGGAAAGTTCTTCAATATGAAATTATTAACATATTTATCCACTTCTATAAGATTATAGGTGTTAGCAATTCGTCCAACCTCAACACAATTATCCAAAGAGACTCCTGATATAAGAAATACTTTGCAGAAGTCCAAAACAGGCAAAATTTGTAAAAAGCTGGCAGCTTCAAGTGTGTCCTGAAGATTGTCCATATTAAGAGAAAGCTTTGCAGTATATATAAAGTCAATGATTTTTTTCAGACCAACTTTGTTCACCCCATGAAGCTTAATGCACATTAAATCTTGTTCTTTCATTCCACCTGTGAACATAGCCTTAAAATAATCACTGGCAGACGCCATCATAGCACGGTGAACAGGGAAAATTTCATCTCCATCACCCGGTACAAGGGTCACATCACAAAGCAATCCTTCTATTCTCAGCTGATCAAAGCCTTGTAATACCACCGAACTGTGAGTATTGCTAGTAAAAAATCGTGTGGTTCCTGCCTTGCAAGGCTGTAAGTGGGCAGAGACGCCCATATCGCCGTTACCAAGAGATACTTTCATGTGAAAGCCTTCCTGGTGACAGAGAAATAAGTTTTAACTGGAACGTTTCACGGTATTGTCCAAAAAGCAAAACAGCTCACTTTTCCTCTTAAGGGCGAGCAGTCACTGCATTACCCTCGAGACACACCAGTCATTCACTGAAAACTGTTCTGCAGCACAACTACAAAGGACTGTAAACCTCAAATCAGCTTATTAAGTTGTTGACTCATCACCTGAAGGCAGTTAAACGACCCGGTTCACCTCGTCTGGCCTGCGATGCCGCTCCTTAAACAGTTCCGCTCCAGCCCGGGCAGAAGGCGACTCGTTGTCCTGCAGCTCCGTGGCTCAATCCGCGACAAGGCCCACCTAAGCGCGCGCCCGCTGCACCCTCCGCTGTTACCAGAGTGTCGCCACTGCCACCAGAGTATCTTGGAGCAAGGTTTTGGAACACCCGCCCTGAGCCTGGGCCGGGGTCTGGGCCTGGCTCTGGAACACCGGCCTAGTCTCAGACGCCTAGCGAGCGAGTTCTTCCGCAAAGGGCTAGTCCCAGGATGCCCCGCGCTAGGAGCGGCAGTGCGACCGCTGCGCAGGCGCGGGCGAGTGGAGGCGCAGTGGCGGGGGCGGGCGAGAGGGGGCGGGGACGCCGCCCCTTAGGCCTTTGTTCCCCGGTGTAGGTGAGGCCGGAGCTGCAGCGAGGGCGTGCTTTGTGCTGGCCTTTTAGTATAAAATTTGCCTGGTGTCTAAGCGCTTTCCTCTCTCCGCCGGCTGCTTTTTGAGATTTCTGCTTCCGGGCTTCTTTGAATAACAAGGAAGTGCGACTTTTCTATAAATCTAGTAGAAATCTTGCAGGAGAAATGGTCGTAGGAGGATGCTTGGGATTTCTTTTTCAGTTTTCCTTTTTTTTTTTTTTTTGAGACAGGGTCTGTCTTTGTAGTTCAGGCTGGCCCTGAGCTCACTGTGTAGCCCAGGCAAGCCTCGAACTCAGCAATCCTCCTGTCTCTGCCTCTGCCTCCCGAGTGCTGGGATGACAGGCGTGAGCCACCACGCCCGGCTTCAGTTTTCTTTTTTTAGCTATAAAACACTTAAGAATTTTTCACCCTCAATTTAGTTGGTAGACGCCTAAGTCTACTAATTAAATTAAAAATTAATAGTTTCAATTTTTAAAAATTATCTAAAGCGTAGTATTTGTATGACCAGAGAACAATATATGAATTTTACATTCTGAAGTTTTCGCTTACAGTGTGAAAGCATCATAATTTTTTCATGCTTTTGTACTCATTACTATTAAAATAGTTCTGCAGTTTTCTAGTAACTGTACACTATACCTATTGTTTGCCCATGGCTATATACCTTCTTGTCCTCCATTGCCTTATAGAATATATAATAAGCTTTTAGAATTTGTGCACAAAACTGTACCTTGTTTTGGATAATGTTGATGAGCTAATCATCACTGTGTCCAAAATATTGTCATACATAATGTTTGGGTAGTCATCTTTACCAAAACTTTTTCCTTAATGGGTATTTTAACTTGCTTTTAAAAAATTACTAGTGAATTTAAATTTCAACAGAGGAATAAATGTGTACTTTAACACAGTATCTTCCAAATTTTCTAACATGCTAAAGTCTTTTAAATCTTTCCAGTTCGTTTATATATATATGCAAATTAATAATTTTACTATTTTATTTTTTGTATAAAAGATAGTATACCATATTCACTGCTCTTCACCTTTCTTTTTCACTTCAGGATCTCCTAGAATTAGTATATACAAAGTATAATTATATATATATATATATATTTTTTTTTTTTTTTTTGCTTTTTGGAGACAGGGTCTCGCTTTGTAGTTCAGGCTGGCCCTGAGCTCACTATGGTGCCCAGGCAAGCCGCCGCAAACTCAGCAATCCTCCTGCCTCTGCCTCCCGAGTGCTGGGATGACAGGCGTGAGCCACCACGTCCGGCATTGTGGTATGCGGTGTTGATTGTTGGTGGGTGAGTCTCCACGCCCAGCATTATATGTGGTTACCGGGGATCAAACTCAGGACCTTGCGCTTGTGAGGCAGGCGCTGGAACCACTGAGCTAACCCTCCGGCCCAGTATAATTATATTTTTAAAAAATATTGCCTGAGCTGGGGTTTTAGCTCAGTGGCACTACACCTGCCTTGCAAGTGCAAGGCCCTGAGTTTGATTCCTGTTACCAAAATAAGTAAGTAAGTAAATAAATATTATTGCATAGTAAATTAAAGTGTCACGTTGTTATAAATAGTGTGTGTGGAACCACTTAATCAGAGACAGGTTTTTGTGTAGAAAAGATAAGTTTATTTCAGTGAACAGGGACTAAAATAGGGAATTAAAATTTGGGATAGATTTTAGCAGCTAAAAGGAAAAGAAAGCAACACATACAGATTTTTGGAAAGGAGCTGTAATCATAAAAAATGATTATGAGTTGGGTGCCCAAGGGACAGTCTGTGCCATTGTGTAGACAATCACTGGGCTTGCTCAGCATGAGGGAGATTGCATTTTATCCTGCACCTATTTGTCCTCTTTACTGAGAAATTGCCTGTTGTGTGGTGAAAGTGGCTCACTTGCTTTGTTCTGTTTGTCAAGGTCACGCATGTAGGTCATGCATGCTATTCCTATTATTTGTTGTTATATGCAGACAGGAGGGGACAAGCAAATGGGCAGAGCTTCTCATGTCTGCTTTGTGCTCAAGGACAGCCTACGTGGAAGAGAAGTCTTGGAGAGTGGAAGCTAGCTAAGGACTGGCAAGGGCCAGTATCTGTCTACTGGTGATTGCTTGTTTTCAGTCCTATAAGAAGCGTGAAAGAATTGGTGCCAAGGATTTAGCTCAGTGGTTCTGGTGTCTGCCTGGCAAGTGCAAGGTCCTGAGTTTGATTCCTGGTACCACATAGTACGATGCCAAGTATGGTGGTTCCCACCTGTGATCCCAGCACTTGGGAGGCAGAGGCAGGAGGATTGCTGTAAGTTCAAGGATAACCTTGGCTACATAGTGAGTTCAGTGCCAGCCTGAACTACAAAGTCTCAAAAAACTAAAAAAAAAGACAAAAGAAAAATAAATATGAAAGAAGTCTGAGGAGGCATGGCTCACATAGGAGAATGATACAGACAGGAGGTCCAGTAAATGGAAGATGTAGTCCAGCCCAAATATCGGTCTATGAGTTAGACAGTCATTTTTAAATTTTGTTTTTTGTTGTTTTGGTACTGGGGATAGAACCCAGGACCTTGTGCTTTCCAGGCAGGCACATTACTTCTGAACTACATCCCCAATCCTGGCACTTTAATTTGTGAGGCCTTGTCTATAGTTTCTTTTTTTCTTTTTTCTTTGTTTTGTTTGTGATAGTGGGATCAAACTTAGGACCTTGTGCTTGGTGCAGTGCCACTGAGCTACATCCCTGGCCTTTGTCTATAATTTCTTAACTTCATTCCATACTATGGCTGACTGACTGGAGTGGAAACAACATTCTTCTCCTAGAAAGATGCATAATCTGCCTCTTAGCAGTTAGAAAGTCTAAGCCTCATTGACTCTGTAAAGCCACTGCTGTTAGGGGATGTGCCAGGCTCTGTAAGGTGAGAATAGAATCAGCTATTTCTTTTTCTTTGAGGCTGTCAGAAAGGGGAGGGGGGGAGAAATAGAGTAATATTATGTTAGTAAAATAATTAAAACCAGCAGCGATCCCAAGGGGTATTAAGTGCATTACTCTGTACTGTTGGACCTGGACTAAGGTACACTGTACAGGTGCCAGTCCAGTTAGAAGGCACAGGGAGGTAGAAGTTCCACAAAGGAAGAAGAAGGAAATATAACTAGAACCTTTGCAGTAGATTCTAGTTTCCTGTGAGTTAACAGCACACAGTAAAATAATAGTAGTTAGGCAGAAATGAGGCTTAGAGAAGCTGAGCTTGGGCCTGATCCATGCCACTCTGGGTAGCAAAAGACCCCAGGCCCCAGCCTGCCACACCTTTTATTCCACACCTCTAAAGTAACCAAATGTAACAGACTCAGAGGGCAGCGCACACACCCACAGTAGTCCTGGAGATGCTACGCAGATGAAGACCCCGTAGGGCAGGGCGGACACCGCCAGCGGCATTGTTCTGCCAGGAAGCAACACAGCATGTGGGGCCATTAGAGTCTTGGTTGTTATCAGAGGTGAAGGTGAGCTGAGTCCACAGTCTGTCTGCGCCAAGAAGGCCTGGTCAATTTAGACCTTCCAGTTATTTCTCCCAAACAGGATTGTTCCCAACAGTTGTGGATTTAATGTTGAAGAACAAAAAATAGGTTGTGAATTGGTTAAAGAGGTAGGTGACATTTTTGTTTTCTGTTTCCCACATGCCCAGGGTTCCTTGTCAGAGCAGCACCTGTCAAGGACTGGTGGGAAGTTTGATGCCTGTTGTCTTGTTTTACCCCTGTAAGAAAAATCTTTTAGTGTCTTTTAGAACGTATTGTGAGGAATGGTTAAAGTTAGGCAACAAGAGACAATCTGAGTGAGTGGGAGACTTTTAACAAGGGACTCGTGGGAGTAGGGGCATGCATGGGAAATGGCAGGTGTTGTGTTGTTACAGCCTTTGGAGAGCCAAACAGGCTCAATGAAAGGAGCATCCTGAGGAACCTGGTCATTGGTACGGTCACTTGATGCCATTAACTGTAGGGAACAGGGAAAGGGGACATTGCCAGAACCTTTGCAGTAAGCTTAGTCTCCTGTGAGCCACAACAGCACAGGGTTAATGAATATACAGACAGTAATGAGACTTAGAAAAGAAGCTGCTCTTTGGCCTGACTGGTGCTGCTCTAGGCAGCAAAGATGAAAGACCTCAAGCTTGCTACACTTTTATTTAGTGTATTGGGAGTAACAGATAACTCCTAAGGAGGTGGTAATAATCCTAGGACAGTGAGGAACTTATGCAGATGAAGATCCTTGGTCACAAGGAACTTATGCTGATGAGGAATTTGTCCATCCCCAGGATGTCTTCACTGATGTAATCTTGCCCTGGAGCATCACACACAGCAGCATCATAGGACCATTAAGGTCTGAGTTAAGACCTGAAGTGAAAACAGTTACGTCTCAACATACCATAGCTGGCCTGTAGGCGGGAAGACTAGGCTTGATCATAATTTTAATTGTGTAATTATTCCCCCCCAAATGATGTAGAATTGCTCATAACAAGTAGTATATAGTTACATTGGTGGAGGAGTAGATGTCCTAGTGATATACCGTGGACAGATTACATTGAATAGAAATGGTTTAGGAAGTTAGAGTAATGTTTTAGATACTTTCTGTCATTGCTGAGACAAAATACCCAATGCCCAAAGTTAAAGAGAGAAAGGTTTATTTGTTTTATAGTTCCTAGAGGTTTCAGTCCATGAATGGCTGGCTCCAAGACAGTGTGGCAGAAGGACGGTGTTCACGGCTGCAGAGGCAGCCAAAGCAACAAAAGATCCTGGAGATGTGAAGTGTTGTTGTGCTGTAGATAGCCAGAAGAAGTCCTTTCTACTTGGGCCTTAGAGGCTGAACATTTAGGTTTTTTAATTAGAAGTATTTTATTGCCCAGGTCATCTTTGTGAGGCTGGGCGTCAGGAGAAGGAACAAGAAGGTTAGCAGTGTGTCTTATGTCTTTTAGGACTTGTAGGACAGGGAGATATAGTCTCCAGTGGGGTTAGATTCTTGGCTGGGGGTGGCCCAAGTAAAAAGGTGGGCCATGTAAGGTTCTGACAGTAATGGGAAGCAGGGAAACCCAATCTTTACCGACTTTGAGTGTGACCCTGAAAAGATGGGTCTGAAAAGGCCATCAGCCTTTTGTTACCATCACAAATGATGAGGCCAGTAGGAAATGTAAAGTTTCCATTGTCTACGAGGGACTTAGCTATCTCCGGGGTCATTTGACTCAGGAAAGCTGGGTCATTGTCTGATGGAATAGAGGTGGGAAAGCCAAACAAGGGACGATACCAGCTGGGGGTTGGTAACAGTCGAGGCTTTTCCTGGGCCTGTGGAAAAGGCCTCTCTCCATTCTGTGCAGCACGGGATGAGTGAAAGCAGTTTGCTAGCCTTGAGGTATAGGGAAGGGAGTGGGCCGCAGGGTGCCCTGGGCATGGTTATCTGGCAGATGGAACGTTGAATAGTGATAGTTTTGAGGAGAGAAAACATAAGAAGCTCAAGAAGATGGATCAGGCGTTTATAGCCTGGATGAAAACTGGCCTGAAGAGATGAAAGAATGGCATGACTGTGAGGCAAAGAGGAGGCGTTTTCTGACTTCGCAACCATCCATCTTTGGTGGGGAGGTGCTGAGCTTGTTGGCATGCTTGGAAGGAGAATAGGCTGGAGTGCAGCTATTTAGAGAAAACACTGATCCTTGGGGCACTGAGAGAAGAGATTAGCAGCTCATTTTGTGGTCTTATCTGTGAAAGTATTTCCCGCAGCTATGGGGTCTGAAAATTATTGGTGTTCCCTGCAAGGAAAACAGCCTTCCTTGTAGGTAGGAAGGCAGCCTGAGGAAGAGCTTTAATGGGTTGATGATCAGAGATCCTTGGGGGGTGAGAAATCCTCTTTCTGCCCATGAGGCAGCATGTTTGTGTAATGGAGGAAGTGGATACTTTGAGTCTGTATAGATATTAATTTGTAAGCTCTTAGCTACTGTAAGAACAAAGAGTCATTAGTTTAGCCTGTGGTGCATGTGGTGCATGGGAAGGAGCTGCAGATTCTGTGAGAGAATCTGAACTTGGGGAGGTTTGTTCTTTCTACAGGCTGGATGTTAGTACTTTGAGGAATAACCAGTAACTTTTTTCCCATTCTAAAAGTTGTCTCTTCACTCTGTTAGTGCTTTATTTTACTGTGCAAAAAGCCTTTTAATATGATGTGATCCAAATTGTTAATTCTTCATACTATTTCCTGTGTCGTTGAAATTTTGTTCATAAAGTTGAGACTGGGTGGGTAGACAGGTGTGATCCAATTCTAGTGTTACTGGGTAGCTCCTTGTAAAAGTAGCTCGCCAAGGCAGTATGAGTGGATTCTGGGTCGATTGCCACCCTCCTGGAGTTAGATTCCAGGCCCTTCTGGTCTCGAGAGCTGGGCAGAGCGAGCGGCAGGCAGTGAGCGTGGAAGTGCAGAGCGAGGGGCCGCGGCTCTGCAGAGAGCCTGTGCTGGGGGGCGGAGGCGGCGGGCCAGGCTCGGGTCAGAAAGCCTCGCGGGCACGCTCTTGGCCTCTGTGCCCTTCACGTTGTCCACATCGGGCAGAAGCCGCGAGCGCCCCGCCGTGCGGCTCCGAGAGGTGCCGCTGAGATCCCGCCGCCGGCGGAGGTCGGAGCGAGGCCGTGCTGCGGCGCCTGCTCACCCTTCGCGGGAGCCATGCGCGGGCTCTGCGCGCCGAGCTGTGCGCGGGCCCAGGATCTTGGGCGCAGCAGGCCACGTCCGCCTCCCCAGGCGGCTCTGCACGCCCTAATCTACTGTCTCGTTTCGCACTGAGAGACACAAATCCCCACAGTTCTCTCTGGGGTGCTGAGGAAGTGGAGGTCTCTGTTTTCTATGGCTTCTTCAAAATGGAAAGGGCTGCAGACCCTCCCTGCTGAGGATTATGTTCTTTCTAACTACTTTGGGGTGTTGTGACTCACTGGCCGGAATGAAGAAAGAAAAACCTGTCAAAAAGCAATGAGACGGGGCCGGAGATTTAGCTCAGTGGTTCCGGCGCGTGCCTCGCAAGTGCAAGGTCCTGAGTTCGATTCCCGGTAACCACATACAATGCTGGGCGTGGAGACTCACACCCATCAGCCATCAATACCACATACCACAGTGCCGGGTGTGGTGGCTCATGCCTGTCATCCCAGCACTCAGAAGGCAGAGGCAGGAGGACTGCTGAGTTCCAGGCTTGCCTGGGCTCCATAATGAGCTTAAAGCCAGCCTGAACTACAAAGCGAGACCCTGTCTAAAACAAAACAAACAGTGAAATAAGAATTAATGATCATTGCCCTTCACTATTAGCACAAATATGAGAAAGAGGTCAGATTCCCACACTTCCTGTAGCTGCACTGGACTTGCTTTTTGAAGAGAAATACCAAGCCTTCCAGAGGCTCACAGGTGTAACTTCTCCTTTGAGGCAATCCTGATCTTCAGACAATTCAGATGGGACTGGCTATATTCTGGAAGGATGAATAGGATTCTGTGTTTCTTCCACCTTCACTGAAGTGCATGTAATGAGAATTACTGTGAGGAGGCCTCCCATTTGGGCATAAGCTGGTCAGCAGGTGTTCCCACTCTCCAAATTTTTATAAGCATTCGGTTTCCAGCAGAGATAGTAGGTGGTATTCTGGGGCCAGGAGCAGGCAGGATTCTGTTCCCACACAATTAAATAGCCAGTTGTACTTGGCTCAGATTAATGAGATATTGTAAGAGCCTCGTGGTCTCTGGGTCTACATTTATATCAGAGGATATAAATGGCCTCCCATACAGCATCTCAATGGGCTCAAACTCAGCCCGTTAATGCTGTCGTGAACAATTTGAGCTAGGACTCACACATCTCTTGGCAAAGTTTTGCCAGAACTCTAGGGTCTTCTTGGCTTGCCCGAAGATTGAGCCTGCCAGGAGGAATGGAAGTGGTAATGTATTCCCAAGCTCTTGTGACTCCCTGAGTTTCTTGGGAGGTAAAAGAAGGTCCATTGCCAGTTTGGAGGGACTGGAGTCATCCAAACTTGGGAATAATATTCTGTGTGTGTGTGTGTGTGTGTGTGTGTGTGTGTAACAGGGTCTTGGTATGCAGTTTGGGCTGGCTTTGGGCTTACTTTGTAGGCCAGGCTGGTCTTGAACTAATGGTGACCTTCCTGCTTCAGCCTCCTGAGTGCTGGGACTACAAAAATATAGCACAGTGCTTGGCTTAATTCTTTAAGATACACCTGAAGTACCTCTGCAGCCAGTTTGGAATGGGTAGGACAGGCTTCAGTATAGCCTTTAGGATGTCAGTTAGGAGCAGCATCTGTTTAAAGCCTTCACATGCTGATGTATGGGTCTTACTGTCAGTCTTCTCCTGGGCATGTCCATCTTCTTTGTACAGGTTCTAATAAAGGATGTGGTTTAGGTTTGCCTGGAGAGGCAAGTATTGTAGGCACCAAGCCGGCAAGCTTTGTAGTCCTGTCTGGAGGTTGTAATAATCCTTCTCCTGTGAAAACTTAAGGAATAATTTCTAATGCAGTATTTCTTCTTATATGGAAGGAATCATGGAATATTTTTATACCCTTCCACTGTATCCCTTTGACACAGGAAATATCAGAGCCTCCAGATATAATACAAGGGAAATACAACTCCCAACTTTTTAGATATCTGATACACTGAGTTTGTGTTCTCTAAAGAATGAATTCTAGGAATAAGAGGTTAAGAGTTGAAAATATTTATTGAGAGGATAGCTCTTGAGGGGCAAGAAGGATAGCCAAATGGCTATCAAGGAGCCCCACAGTTCAGAGAAAGTTTCACAGGACAGTAACCACATGGGTATGACATGGCTTAAGGCTATGAACAACCAGTAAGATTGCAAGTATAGATACCTGATTGACAGTGATCAAATGGGAAAACAAGTCACATAGCAAATGGAAAGAACAGGGACTTTTTCTAGGAACTGAGAGGTCCAGAGATCTTGGCCATCTACAGGGTGACTGATGTTTATAGAGACCTTGTTAGGCAAGCTGTCCTTCAGAGAAGTGTGCAGACGTGACCATTTCATCTTATCTTGAGCTCTGGTCCCCAACGGATGTGTCTTCAGCTATGATGTAACGTGTTTTCATCTTTGCACTGACTTTGTTGAGGGCCCTACCCTATCTGACTGCTATCTATTTCTAATTAATTAATCATTTTGTTTTCTAAGTACAACCAGGGTCCTTTTTTAATTCTCTCTGTCCTAAGATCATTTATTTTGTGAAGGAGTACAAAATGGTTTTAACTAGGAATAAAACTAGAGTCTTAAGGGACTATAAATTAGAATATCAGCTACATACTGTAGGATGGTTCCCTGCTTAAACTTTAGGTTTCTCAAGCCTTTTTATTTTAATGGTGATCCAAAAAGTGAGGACTGTCTTCAAACCTCCATGGGTAACTGCCCAGACATATTCCTGCTTTTCTCTTGAAATGGGATTTCCAATTGAAAGACAGACAAAAACTGGGAGTTGGTTTAGCCTCCTGTGCTGAGCACTGACGGTCACTAGAGGGCGTGCTCTCCCATCTTTTCTGACGATGCAGCCGTGGAGAGGACGCCAGAGGCTGGAGTCCAAAGCGGATCGAGCTCCACTCTCCTCTGAGGTGTGACTAACAGAAGGTGCCTGTGTTCACTGTGCAACTTCAGGGCAAAGCTTCCTTTCTGGGGGCTGAGTTGGGTTGGACGGTGGGTCACGGGAGAGGAAGGCCATTATGTTCTTCAGAGTGGCCACTGTTTCTATTGGACACTCAAGGCACGAGTCCCCAGAGATGGCGTCCATACTGTGGCTTGGAATTCGTGATGTGGGTACTAAAGATAAATTCACACAGTGGCCTCTGATACCAGTGTCGAACCAACAGAGGGGCCTATGTTATCTAAGAGTGGATTCATGATATTAGTGTCCACACAGTGGCCTCTGATACTTATTTACTGTTTACAGAGTGGCTTCTGAGTTTAATACCCACAGACGTGCCTCTGTCTCAACTACAGCCTCTACACAGTATCTCCCAAGAGTAATTGAATATCCACAATATAGCGCCTCATTGCCGACATGATATCACACTGTGGAGTCCTGGAGAATGTTCTCTTGATATGAATATATTATTATGTATCAGTTTATAACACAGTAATTATATCCTCACTGTGATCCCTCACTATTCATATCCATACCGTGGCCTGTCATATACTAAGGGTACTATGATATCCACATGGTATCTTTTTTTTTTTTGAGGCAAGTTCTGACCCTGTAGCCCAAGCTTCCCTCAAACTTAACTTCCTTTTCCCCTCAGTCTTCCAAATGCTGGGGTTCTAGGCATGTACCTTTATACCAGGCTCCCTAATATAATATCCACACTGTTGCCATCAATGATAATTTAATGCTCCTAGTATACAGCCGGTAACACTAATTTAATATTTACACATTGGCCCCAATGTAAGCCCCCAACTTAATGAACATTCAAGTTGTGAACTTGCACAGGTATACTGTGTATGACTCACTTTGTTGGCTTTTGAATAAATCTTACTTCCAAACAATTCTTCTGGGATGGAATTCATTTATTTGTAGATCAGTGATTTACTGTGTAACATGCACTGTTTGGACTCTAGTACTAACAATCTCCATGCAGTGTCCTCTAAGACTCAAGTACTTCTCAGATGGTGGCTTCAGATTCTGATATATCTGTATCAGAGTGGCCTCTAATTCCAATGTCCACTGTGCCCCTAGATAAACATTACCCCTCACAGAACCTGCTCCTTGAGATTGGGATCTTCCACCCACAGCAGTGAGGACAGACACATAGAGGGTGCTACATAAATGCCAGTTGTGTCAGTCTAAATTACCGCCTCTAAGCTGATTCCTACTCAGGAAATTCCCAAACTTAACCTTCACCACACCAGGAAGTATTCTAACAAATTCCCACACATTTCATTTCAGTTGCAACATGTGGTCATTTACACCAAGTAATTTGAAATATAAATAACAACAGTGATTATGAAGTGGTATACTTGCTTTATTAGATGTCTGTTTGGTATTTCTAGTAGTAGTATGCATATGATCCAAGAAAAGAAAGTCAAATTCCATTCTCTACACGGGACAATTTTGTTTAGTAATGTCCTAAGAAACATTTAAAGAATATACCGCCCTGTTTTCCTATTTATTAATTTCAGTCTGTATCCATCAGGTATTATGGCAAAATAAGAGTGAAAATTAGAGCCATGTACTTAGACAATAAGTAGCTTTCAATTCCATGATTGTAAGAGCTCTGTATTTCATACCTATGTTCCACAATTATTTGATGACAGGTATTATCAAACTTCATCTATACCATAAGCACTGGAGTACTATATTCATCATACACCCCTAGCATTTACTTATGGGATTATATTCTTTTTTTTTTTTTCTTTTTTTCTTTTTGGAGACAGGGTCTCGCTTTGTAGTTCAGGCTGGCCCTGAGCTCACTATGGTGCCCAGGCAAGCCGCCGTGAACTCAGCAATCCTCTTGTCTCTGCCTCCTGAGTGCTGGGATGACAGGCGTGAGCCACCACGCCCGGCATTGTGGTATCCGGTGTTGATTGCTGGTGGGCGTGAGTCTCCACACCCAGCATTGTATGTGGTTTCCGGGGATCGAACTCAGGACCTTGCGCTTGGGAGGCAGGTGCCGGAACCACTGAGCTAACCCTCCGGCCCCTGGGATTATATTCTTTAATTAAAATATCACGATAGTCCTGTACACTGCTCAAGAGATATAACTGGAGGCACAACTTCTAATTGTTAAGAAACACCACAAAACTGTGGGACTGTATTTCCATCTACGAGTTTTTGTAATGCATTGGAGTAAAGGGCTTTTCTCTTGGAATTTGTTCTTTTTCTACCATTGCTAAACTGCATCTGATTGCTATTTTATTCGTGTACCTCTAGGATGCATTACTGCCAAAGGAAAGATAATGTCCAAAGAAAGAAACAATATCCTGTTCCTAAAACATCATCTGGGGCCTTTCTCAGAATGCTGGTCCTAATAAGACATTATGTGAGGTCCAAGTTGTGTAGGCCCTGATATCACCTTGAAAGAATCTCCAATGTAGGAATATCTTCTAAAACTTTCTTAATTGATAGTAATTCAGCTGTCACCTGAATATATCTGCAAGAGAATATTTTGCTCATATTGTACATATCTTCCATACATATTTTAATATATATTTTTATTGTATTTATTGGCTTTACAGCTTAACTTTAAACACTTCCCAAATCTATATTTTTCCCACTTCTTATCTTTCTTTAACAGATCTCAACATTTAGCACTATCATCAGTTGGAGGATATCTATCCTTAAATTTGGGATCCTTAAATTTGGGATCTATCACTTCTAAACTGGGTAACTTAATATCATTAAGATTCGATTTCTCTTCTATTAAGTTGGGCTAATAATGATTATAGGGTTGTTTTATTAAGGGATAATATACATACACATGAACTTTAACCTTTTTCCTTATTTTAGAGATCTAAAAGGATCCTGGTCCTGGTGGTAAATAGCTTAGGGCTTGCCAAAAAAAGGCAGATACTGAATGTTGATTCATGCAATTTAAATGTCTCACTAGAACTATATGCACAGTATATAAGCATGTGGGTAGGTGTGTGTGAGGGAAGGTTCATCAGACTTTTCCTAACTAAACACAATCATAATACTTCAAAAATTGTCTATATATGTATAATAGGCCTCAGAAACCAGAGGTAATAAAAAGAAAAAAAAGAATCACGTTCCATTCTAAGCACTGCTGACACTGTAGTATTTATATTCAGACTTTTTTGTTGTGTGGTACTTTTATATAGATACGTTACACTTATATCTCTATATTATACATTTGTAAATAAAGAGGATCACATTAAATATTATACTTCTCATTTTCCTTCTATAATGGGATGAATTCTCACCCTGCAGTAATTTCATTCTGTTTTTATGTATGCAGTCTCACTATGTACGTATTCTCATTAAACAGTTCTTTTTTTTTTTTTTTTTTCAGACAGGGTCTTGCTTTGTAGTTCAGACTGGCCCTGAGCTCACTATGTAGCCCAGGCAAGCCTCGAACTCAGCGATCCTGCTGTCTCTGCCTCCCAAGTGCTGGGATGACAGGCCTGAGCCACCACACCCGGCTCTGTGGTTTGTCCGTATTGATGGCTGGTGGGCGTGAGTCACCATGCCCAGCATTGTATGTGGTTTCAGGGGATCAAACTCAGGAACTTGCACTTCTGAGGCAGGCTCTGGAACCACTGAGCTAAATATCCGGCCCCCAGACATTTCTTTTAAAAAGTTATCAGTGCTTTTTTTTTTTTTTTTTGAGGTACAAGGAATTGAACTCAGATTGAACCTGGCCAGCAGGTTTACTGCCATTAAGCTACAACGTTGGCCCAAAAATGAGCGAATGGAATTTATGCTTCTGGCTTGGGGAGGAATTTCCAGAGTGGTTATATTTGTTTCATTCTCATCAGTGTTGTAGAAGAGTTCCCTTTTCTCTATAGCCTTGCCTAGATTTGTTAATCTTTTAGTTCTTGGTGATAGCTGTGCTTGGTGGAACAAGCACCTCATGTTGTTTTGCATTTCTATAAAGGCCAAAGTTCTAGGGTTTGCATTTTCATAATGGCCAAAGTTGTTAAACCTGTTTTTTAAATGAATTTTATTGGCTACATATGCTTCTTTGAGAAGTGTACTTTCATTACCATTTTAAAATGAGGTCTTTTATTTTGGAGGTTCTAATTATTTTAGTTCTTTATTTTAGATATTAGTTCTCTGTCCAAGGAATTGAAGATGAAGACTTTCCCAGGGTGGACGTCCTCTCTTCACTCTGTTGTTTGTTCCTTTTGCTGTGCAAAAGCCTCTTAATTTGATAGAGTCCTATTTGTTGGTTCTTAGTATTACTTTTTGTGCAGTTGGGGTTTTGCTCAGAAAGTCTTTGCCTGTGCCTATGTATTCAACATTTTTCCTATTTTATCTTCAGAATTTCTGGTCTCATATCTAGTCCTTGGATCCATTTTGACATGATTTTAGTACAGGGTATGTGAGATATGGGTCTGAATTCATTCTTCCATATGGAGATCACCAGTTTTCCAGGCATCATTTGCCGAAGAGGCTATGTTATCTACAGTGCATTGTTTTGGCCCCTTTGTCCTAAATTAAGTGGCTGAAGGTGCCTAGAGTTGTTTTTTTACTCTGAAATCTGTCGTGCTGATTGATGTGTCTCTTTTTGTTCCTCTCCTATGATACTTTCATCATTGTACCTTTGTGGTATAACTTGAAATCTGAGAACCTAGTGACTCCTGTTTTGCTGTTGTTTCTCAGGGATGCTTTAGTGTCTTCAGTGTCTGCTGACTCCAAGCTGAAGGAATGTGCCTTGTAGTTCTGAGAACACTGATGCATATTGATTAGAACTGCATTAAATGTGCATATTATTTGTGGAATATTCCTATTTTTGTTAATATTGTTGCTACTTACCCAGAAATGGGATGTATTTACAGTTTCTAGTTTCTTCTGTAATCCCTCTCTCTCTCTTAAAAAAATTGAGGTACTGTAGTTTTTATTGTAGAGGATTTTTATGTCTTTTGTTAGGTATATCATTTATTTGAAGTTATCATGAATGGGATCCTTGATTTCTATCTAAGTGGGTTCATGATCAGTGTTTAAAAAAAGGATTAAATTGTACTCTGAACTTTCTGTTATCATTATGTTTTCTTTAGTTCAATACCTGTTTAGACATTTACCTATTTTTGGTTGAATTCTTAGTTGTCGATATTAAGAATTATTTGTGTATTTTGAATACAAATTTTTTCTCAGATATGTTTTATAGAGAAGTTATTTACTATATAGCTTGTCTTTTTGATTCTAAATAGGGTTAGTCACACATTAGAAAATTTACTTTTATGAAGCAAACATGATTGATTTGTTTACTTTTTTGAAGAGGATGAGGGTTTAAAGTTTAAAGTAGTTTGAGGGTGAGGATTAGAGGTTGTATTTTGAGAATTCAGATTGGGGATTGAGTTTGTTTTGAGCAGGAGTAAGGTTAGGGTTAGGGATAATAATTGGAAAAACTACACTGAACTTCTCTTTTGTTTTATCAGTTAAATACTAATGCAAGCATATTGTTGTAAATTAAAGATTTATACTGTAAAATCTTAGAGAAATGATAGAACAGAGTCCATCAAAGTACAATGTATTATTTTGTTAATTTTGAGCCAAACATTAGAGTCTTGGTTTTAAAAATTTATTTTCTTAAAGTTCTGAGGGGTAAAATCCAGGAAGCTATGAAATTTCTCCTGAGCCCTCTCTCTGTGACTTGAAGGCAGCTGACTGAGCAATACCCTCAAATGGCCTTTCATATGCTTGTCAAAAGGTGTCCCTTTTATAAGGACTCAAGTCAGACTGGATTAGAACAGACATACATTTTTTTCCTTTTTAATGTAACACACACACACACACACACGGCTCCTGCTGGCATGGTGGTGCATGTATGTAATCCAGTGCTAACCCTTCATTTCTCAGGGGAATAAGAGGATCCAACTGGCTGGATCTCAGACATTTCTACTTTGTGGACATCCCAGGCTAGTCTGGCCAGTGGTTTTAACACAGGAAATCTTTTTTTTTTAATTGAATTCTTTATTGGTACAATTTATATACATCTCAAAATCACATATAACATTGGGAAATTTGTACCAGTATATGCCACAAGTTAATTCTCATTTTTACCCATATCCGTACCCACTCCCCCCTCCTCCCCCCTTATACATGCTCTTTTATTTTCTTTCTGTATCATATTTATTCCTTCCCCTCATCATATTCCCACACCAAGTTTCCTATAGAAATATTCCACTCTATAAAAGCTGTCCTACTTTCTAGAACTCATTTGCATGTACAGGTGTTCATGCCAAAGAGAAGATCCGGAAATTGTCTATCTGTGATCTATTGATTT
>PVIC010017497.1:0-32692 GCA_004025085.1 Thryonomys swinderianus
AAAAAATGAAGCAAAGAAAGCAAATTTACATAATTAATAATATATTAGTGGATTTGATGTAGAAAATACAGGCAGAAAATGGAAGGAAACAGATTGTGAGGAAGAATCCATGTCAGAATTAGAACTGAGAAAGAAGCACTTTCAATAAAACTTAGTTAAGGCTTCTTAAGTCATAGCACAAAAGAGAAATTTAAGACATTCAGGTTGCTAGAAATCATTCCTTTTAAAAGTTTACTGCCATGAGCCGGAGGGTTAGCTCAGTGGTTCCGCCGCCTGCCTCGCAAGCGCAAGGACCTGAGTTCGATCCCCAGTAACCACATATAATGCTGGGCGTGGAGACACGCCCACCAACAATCAACACCTCATACCACAGGGCCAGGCGAGGTGGCTCACACCTGTAATCCCAGCACTCGGGAGGCAGAGACAGGAGGATTGCTGAGTTCGCGGTGGCTTGCCTGGGCACCATAGTGAGCTCAGGGCCAGCCTGAACTACAAAGCGAGACCCTGTCTCAAAAAGAAAAAAAAAAGTTCACTGACATTATGTATAGAATTGTAACTTGTTTTAATATTTTTCCTCATGTTTGACTTAAAATTTTCAGGAATAACAGCTTTTGCTCCAATTTACAACTGCATTAAAAAGTTGAACAAAATGAAAGAAAAATGAGGAACAAAGCTGAAGTTAAAAGTAGAAAAAGCAAAATACCTAGGGGCCCAGAAATGAGAAAAACACATAATTTAGAGATAAAGTTTCAGTCACCAAATTTTCTGACTGTATAGTCTTTAGAAAGACATTCTGTTTTGCTAAGTGCCAAATATTTATATGTACGTTTGGTTGTATGTGTATGATTTTATAAGTAGTTTTTAATGTTTCCTCTGGGCTAGGTCCTATGTTAGCCCTTGGGAGGTAAAGGCGGGTAGTAAGTGAACAATTCCTTGGTACTCAAGGAATTTATGATAAGGTGAGGCAAAGAGCCTATAATTAAATAATCACAACAGTAGTCTAATATTATGATCAGGATAAGTGGTGCTAATGAGAGGGATGGTGCTACACCATTTATATCAGAGAAACCCAGGGCAGTTGTTATTTGATGAGGAATTTGAAAGTAGAGTAAGAATTACCCTAGTTTTGCTAGTTTTGTCTTATCTGACATGACATACATTCTTAGTACAGAGAACATAAAGTAAAACATATGGGAAAGACCCTGTTTGTCCTACTTACTTCATAAACATCACTATTGTAATACTTGACTGTCTATTAAATGTAGAGTTTTACGTAGATATTTTACATTTTGCAATGTTAGCTCTGTTAGAGCCAGAAACAACAGATCTGGGCAGAAAGACTAATTAGTACAATCAGTACAGCTTCAGTCCTGAATCTGAGGTTGAGAGGCCAGTGTACCTCTCAAGAGGCAAATGTACCAATAAACTCAATTATTAGAAAGCTGTAAGCTAAAAGGCTCTACTCAAACAGGTGCAATGAGATTGAATTGCAGAAACCCAGACATTTGAATTTGAGTAACCTGGAGGGTATATAGCCGGAGAGCTTTCACTGAGCTATTAGCCTTTAGTTGATCCCAAAACTAATTCATCGTCACACTGGAAAAATGATTGTGTCGCCACTGAGGAACTATATAGATGTTGTTCAGGCTTGACTTGGTACAATATGTTTAATGGTCCTGAGAAGGAAAACAATAAACTCTGCTAAATATGTGCAGCAATAATGATGGATCGTGGTTGCTACTATCTTTAATTGACAAGGCTACTTAAAGGTCATTAAGAAAATGATGGGCTTTCGAGTGGAAGCTTATAAGAAGAAAATGTATAGAAAATCTCAGTGGCAAATAGATTCCACACAGAAATCTTAACAATTTGTCTTTGACCTATGAAAAATCTCCCTCTTTGTGGCTTCTTCAGACAAATCATCAAACCTACTTATTTTTAAATATTTCTTTCTTTTTAAAATAAATATTTCCAAGATCATATTATAGGACAGAAGCAAGTCATTATTTTCTGGCTCCTAAGATTATGGTTGTTATTTGAAGAGTTGAGACTGGGAAACTCGGTACAGTGAAAATTTTCTTGCTCTATTTTTGGTATGAACTTTGAGAAAGGGACTCAACTAGAGAAAATTATTAAACATAAACATGAGAGATTATAGTATATAGACGTTCTGGTAATCAGTGATTTAAAAAAGGGTTTAAACATAGTGAAACTGTAAGAAAGTGAAACTGGAAGAAAGACCTATTTCCTTAGTCTCCAGGTCCTGATGCTGCCTGGGACGTTTCTGTCCAGTATACAGCCCAGTGCTAAGATGAAGCCATTCTGGCGCCTTCGTCTGTCTTTTTCCCCATTTTACTGCCCCAGTCACCTTTCCTACCTGACAATTGCAGCAATGACCTACAACTTCTACTTTGCAATAGAAACGAAAGGGAACTTCTAGGTAACAAAAATATCCTAATTAAGCAACTATGAGTTAACAATGTTATTAAGCAACTAAAGGTTAACTAGGTAACTGTGCTCTTTGTGGAATGTACCTGAGTAGCCATGACAACTTCGGTAATGTGTAAGCAGAGGAGCATAAGAGAACCGGGAAGTCCTGCCAGAACCTCTGCAGCTCTGCTCGGTGTAAATTCTGCTTGCTAAATTCCCAGGGAAACTCCAATGGAATTAAACCTCATATATATAAAGATATCAATAACTAACCAATGAAACATTGCCAAATACTCTACTGCTTCCATACCCTCCTGCTTGTGACTCTGTAAAACTGCCTGTCCCCTAATATATGAGGCCTGATTTCTTTGGGGGAAAGATTTGTCAGGTCCACTAGTGTGAACAAAGCTGTTTACTGCCTTCAAACCGCTGGGTCTCCTCTGTTTCCTGGTTTTGCTATTCTGCAACACAATTAATATGTGTCAATAGGATCATCCATGCAGAGCGCTTTGTGGCCTGTGTCTTCTGTGTTCAAAAAAACTTGCCTACAGGATAAATCTTGAGCACTTACATTATTCAAACTGTTTTGTACTACATTCTTATCTTTTCCTCACATGACAGGCAGGGGAAATTTAAACTAACTTTGCCAATGAATTCTAGATATATAAAACTATCGAGAGGTAATTGTCTCAGTACACTATTACAAGTAGTACACATTTGATAAAATGTTTATTAGTTAAATTTAATTGAGCATTCCTTTGCTCCCTGCCAAAATATTCTTTGCTGCAAAGATTTCAAGATTCTCTTATTTCCAGGCTTTTGTATGACTGTCAGTCTGTACCACGTTTCTTTCCAACATCACCATGAACATCTGTGTGAATTATAGCCAGAGGCCTCTCTCTAGTCCCTTCTCACAAGCTCAGAAACTGATTTTCAACAAAACAAGTCTTGAACTCAGGCTACATTTTTACTGATTGAGGATGGGAGAAAAAAGAAGTGAGATAATTCATTTGAGAAGAAACAGGAAGCACTTTAGGCTGTGGCTGGCTTTGCTGTAGAATCTTGAAAAGTCAGAATAAACACACCTATGACTGAAAGGGATTCATTTGTTTCTAGACAGCCAGTTGTATGACTGTATACAACTCTGAAGATAAGCAATTTTATAGTAGTCTTCCCTTTCTGAGGAGGATTCATACCAAAACTCCCATGGATGCCTGAAAGTATAGATAATGTTGAATATCTGTACTGTTTTCCTGTAATAGACATCTATGATGATACTTTATAAATTAGACAGAGTAAGACATTAATAATAATAATGAGTAATGAAATACAACAATAATGGGAGTATGCCGTAATTGAAGTTATGTGAACGTGGTCTTTCTCTCTTAAAAACACTCAGTGCACTATCTCAGCCTCCTTGTGGTGGTGTATGCAGTGAGATCATGTGAGGTGAGCAGACAAGGCGTAGTGGCAGAACACCAGCCCTAGGCCACCTTCTGATAGAGCATCGGGAGGGTCTCCTGTTTTGGATTATCTTCAGGGATCAAGCCATGTTGTGGAAAGGGTGATCAGGAGATGACATCCACAATTAGGAACCTTTGATATTTTACAGTTTCTCTTGCCCAAAACTTTTGGAAGAATATACTTATCAGAAGTCATTATCTTTCTACATTTTTAGCATATCAAAGTATGCCTCAATAAATTACTAACCTCTGGTTTACTTTAATATGACATTTCATCCACAGATCATATTCCATAATTTCATCCTTTAACTTTGGGGGTGACTGGAATCACTCTGACATATCTTAGTAATGTCTACATTGCAAGTTCAAGATATTTTTCCTCTTTTTCATTAAACATGTTGCCAAATCTTTCTACATCAACTCGTCTCACTGTGTGAATTTTTCCAAATTCTCCACTTATCCCCCCTTAAAAGAAGGCTTTAAGGTCATTCACAACTTTGTAAGTTATTCCAACAGGCATTTACAGTTTCCAGTTTTAATTCATCTATTGCAGCACTGATCAGTGTCATTATGTCAGCAAAATGAATGAATTCCAGTACTGCATGATGTCTACCTTAGGGTCTACATCAAATACTGATTAATGTAATCAGATATCAGGAGGGTGGATGTGGCCTTGATAATATGAATAATTCCCTAGTGAAGTGGCTGAGGCACTGAAGTTAATGTGGGGGAAAATGGGTGACCTTAACATTTTAATTTTCATAATAAACAAATTCAGGGTGCTCATGTACATTATTTATTATTAATAGAAGTTTAAATTCTAACCCTTCTTCTCAAATGCTTTTTAACTTCTAGGATGAAACATTGACAGAGCCATTCCATGGACTAGATGGCTACCACCCATGCTTTTTTATTAGATTCCCAAAAACATAAGATCATTTTTAATTCTATTTTTGAGAATGTATGTATTCTTCACACTGTACATTATGCCTACTTTTATGTCCTATAATATTTCCACATAATGCCAGACTCCATCTTTCCTATCATTTTGTATGGCCTGATGTCTCACTTGCATTTTCATGAATATAAATTCTATTGTCATCCTTTATTAATAGAACAAGATTTCATGACAACTGAGGAATTTCTTTGAAAGGTCCTGTCAGTAACCTATTCAACTCTGCCCCAAATATGGCAGTAGTTTCTCTGCAAAGAGAAAGCTTCTCCAGTAATTCTTTTTTTTTTTTTTTTTAGTCTAAACATATTTCTCAATCTGTTCAACCATCCCTTACTTGCTATAAACTGTTTGGTGTCCTTGCTTCAGAAAACCCTTTGCAGAAGTCATCAGGCTGGTGCAATGCTTTCTGTACAACAGGTTGCCAGCACTTGGAGCATTTCCATTGCTGTTGATGTCAGAAACCCCAAATTGAATGCTTTTCCTTCATTCTTAACCACCAATCATGCATTATAGTCATAACTTTTACAGTTTGAGTTGTAATAGAAAACCTGGCATGAATTTTTTTTATTCCTTATAGTTCATGGTTAGAACATTCATTTTTACCATAAACCTTATCAGAGCATGTAATTATTTTCTTTCCTCATTAAGTTAAGAAGATTTACCTTTTTGGGTAAATGGACTATTTTAACTTTTTTGTCATTTTTGTTTCTTTGTTTGGCTTTGGGTGTTGTTGTTGTTGTAGTTGTTGTTATATACAGGTGTTACGTACTTTTCTCTCGTTGCTGAGACAAAATACTCAACATCCAAAGTTAGAGGGGAGGGAGTTTATTTGGCTTTCAGTTTGTAGAGGTTTTAGCCCATAATCAGCTGACTCCGAGATAAGGATGACAAATACGCATCACAGAGGAGAAACAACATGACACCCACAAAGCAGCAAGGGTAACAGGAATGTATTACAGCATCTTTCTGCCCCTTTTATTCAAACTACAGGGATAAGAGTAGTGCCTCACTAACGACTCACATGTAGTGGTTTACTAATCACACACACCCTTAACCCCAGAGCCTCGCATTCCAGATTCAACCACCCCTGACAAAGAAAGTCCCATTGCATCTGCAGGAGGTTTGGGAGATATCTAGACACAAACCATAACACCAAGTTTTCAGCACTTTGAGAGAATTAAATAGAAAGTAAGATAAGGAACAACTGAACAGAAGCAGTTCAATACCACAACATTCAATCTGATGACCAGACAGCAAAGTGACCTAAAACAGGATGTTATTCAGCCTGGACTAAGGATCATTCACATCTCAGACAGTCTCAACCAGGACAGTGTAAGTTTTTTATCTCACTACACAATGCAAGATTTTAAAGTCGTGAACTCCCCTTTTCTTACATTTTACATATAACACTTTCAGAGACAGATTAACACCAACTACTGTATATTTTCTGATCTGCATAACTTCTGCTATTACAGTGATAGATAAAACAAGTGTCATGGTTCTTAGTTCTATCACACACACACACACACACACACACACACACACACTTTCACATAGAGAGATTGTGACTTTACTTGGTTATGCAGAGAGTGCTATGTGAATTGTTGACAAAGAAATCACTGCATGAATGGGGTATTTCATGAAGCCACACTCAAATACAATGTTTTGAGGGTAGGGACTAAGTTACTACGGAAATAAAAGAGAACATAAAATAAGGATGAAAATGAAGAAGTGCACTGACAGAAAACATAGTCTTTCAGACATGTTCCCTGAAAGAAAGGAAGCATCTTTGGGTGCTGAAGGCATCTACATTTCAGTTTTCTTGTTGCTTCTACAATCTTGAGACTCTTTTTTATAAAAATATTTAATTGGTCTTCATTCTGTAAATCCCCACTAGCTCCAATGAAGATTTCATACATACTACTAATACAAGAATTTCTACCAGCCTATTTTCCAGTTTTGTCTGTGAACATCTATTCTCCTAAATCTGATTGTAATTTATCAGTGGTACTTACCAGATTTTAGACACACCTCTATATCTGTTGTCAAATTTAGTCCTGCCAAACATCTTGATGCTTTGTAATCTTGTGCTGATTATGAAGATGATAAAAAGAAATAGAAGACTAAGGGCTCTTACATTTCCTTGCACAATATTTCTCAAAGAGTGACTTCCAGATGATCTGAATTAACATTTCTGTAAAATTTATTCACAGGCATATCACCTGGGGGTCTTTGTGTGGCTTTTTTTTTTTAAGTATGAGGGACTGACTCATTGTCACTACACAGAGCTAAATCTCAACTTTTAAATTAAAAAAAAAAATTTAACAGTCTCACTAAGTTGCTAAATTGCCCAGGCTGGGGTCAAACTTGCAATACTCAGGCTCTCAGAACACCAAGAATAAAGGCACAGGCCAGCAAGCTTGGCCTTTCCACAGCCTTTACGAAACATACTACTTTGGGAAACAGCCTGCAAATCCAATTAAATACAATTAAAAGTGCTGTCTGATAAATTTACAATTACTGTTTCATGGGCTGAACAGTTAGCTATGGAACTGTATAGTTGGAAAGAGTCATGAACACTATCTTATTGAATTTCTTCCTAAAAGCAATAAAATAGTGAACATATATGAATTTTATTAGTGAGATAGAGGAAATTAAATTTTGGCCATGTGGGATTTCAGAGACCTCACGTCACACTGTATAGCATCTTGCCTCCCCCTGTGAAAAACTGAACTCGCATACATCATACAAAATGTCAATATTATAGCCTGTAATTGAGAATATTGTTTTGCCTAAACTTTCTGTAAGCTCCTATAGAACTTTCCAAAAGAGAAATACATTGATTTTCTATATGACAGCCTTTAGCTCACAAGAGAATTTTCAGGATTTTCTTGAAATGTTGGAAACAAATTAGATGAATATGTTTGGGGGAATATAAACCTTCAAATAAGCAACAATACATTTATGATTAAGGTCTTCACCAAACAGCTAACAGGACCACACAATTTTATCCAAGACACCCCATTTCGATGATTTTGTCTATTGAGTCCTATTTTCATTTCCCAGCTCCACACAAATCGATTTCTGCAATTACAGATAGTACTGTACATCAACTGCTGAGGGACTGGAAAAGGTTAAAAACAAAGCCCCTGGCCAGAGAAAGTGGCAGGTGATGGGCGCGTGATGACGCTGTTACACCTGGTTGTTAAGTTGGACAATTAACCTGCACGGCTTAAATTTTCCATTTTCACATGAACCCAAGTAAACATACTCTGACCTCTCTCTCTTTGAATTGTCAAAGCAGATGTTGGTATAAAGCTGGCTTGACAGGTATAAAAATATGCTGAATTATCCATCAACTAATTGCAGCAGTTGGCTGGAGCAGAGGTCAGCTCTAAGTGGCCAACCAGATAGCCACAGAAACAGTCTATCATTTTCAAGAAGAAAACAAAGGACAATGTTGTCAATTGATTTAAAGGAAAAGGCCACTGTGGTATACATGAAAACCGAATAAATTTTAAAACCTGGATAATTTGCATACTGACAGGAGCAAAATGAAGAGATTTAGTTTCCCACACCCGCTTAATTCACTAATGTCCCTATTGAAACCATTAGCAGGGTGGCACTTGCGGTAATTGTAATTTTTTTTTCCAACATGTGCTTAATTTGCAGGAAGTTTAGCATCTGTGAAGCTGCTCATCTGACAGCCCCAGAGACCAAAGTCTGTTTTTTGGCAGAGGGGAGAGGCTGAGGCAGCCTAAAAGTCTAAGCTATTCTTTTCACCTTTGCCATGAATGTTCTTCTCAATCTGGAGCCGGATGGGCTGGGGGAAGGGCTGAGCCCGCCGGACAGTGAGCAGCCCCACTGTACGAACCCCCTGGGATGATGAAATGAAAGATGGAATGATGAAATGATGAAACAAAGAACGCGAGTCCATGTTTATTCTATTTTCTCCAAGAAAGATCTTTTTCAGAACATAGTAATCACAATTCAGGGGCTTAAAATTATTATTGGAAAACATTGAATTACATACCTGGTTGATCAGACAAAATGTTCCACTTACAGAGGCATTGATGTGTGTACTGGTTAAAATCTGGCTCTGTCATCAATTATCAGGGTGGAATCAAGATCTCTGTTTTTAGCACTGACCATGCTTTTGACAAATTATTTCATGTTTTTGTGTCTCATTCCCTTCTGTAAAGCCCCTGGCACCCGCATCATAAAACTTTACAAAATTAAATCCATTAATACACTTAATACAACACAACACAATGTTTGAGACACTCATGAGTATGTATGGCCTCAATGTGCATCTATTTAGTTATGAGTGTCTCTAATTTATCATTCTTTACGGATGAGTAATATTCCATTTTATCAGAAAGAAATCCACTTTTTTTGAAAGAGGGTCTTACTTTGTAGTTCAGGCTGGCCCTGAGCTCATTATGTAGCCCAGGCAAGCCTTGAACTCAGCAATCCTCCTGCCTCTGCCTCTCAAATGCTGGGATCACAGGAGTGAGCCATCACACCCTGCAAAACTTACATCTTCATCCAGTCTCCAGCTGATGGGCATTTGGGCTGTTTCCAAGATTTTAATATTATAAACTGAGCTAGAAATTGTCATCTTATCCATTACTGCTATTCTTATGTGACAAGATCAATGATAATTCTAATAGTAACTGTGTCTGTCTGCTTTGTAAAAATAAATAAAAAACTAAATAGATAATTTTCCATCATCATCACTTACTATTTATGAAGAGGTACATCCATTCTTATTTCTCCTTCCTTCCCCCCTCCTTCCTCCGTACCCCCTTCTCTCTCTCATAATATCTCAAGATGGTTTTGGTTTTGCAATACTAGAGAGGGAATCTGGGGATTCACAATGAGTTTTATTCTTAAATATTGACTGATTGATTGAGACAGTCTTGCTAAATTTCACATTCCCCAGAAAGGCTTGGAATTTTCAGTCTTGAGAGTACTGAATTTACAGGTGTACTCCTCAGTTTTAAATGCCTTTATTTAATTTTCTTTCTCTCTCTAAGTGGAGGAAAAGTAATTATATCCTTGCAGAATTTTTGAACCTCTCTGTGAGTCCATGGATTGTAGCAATTATATGTGGCTAGAGATGGGCCCGTTTCTCCTGGTTTACTTCAGTTATGACTCTCACCTGCTGGAGCTGTATAGATTTTTCAGTGCTTACTTATGATTACTTCAGTACCTTTGTAATACTGAGCCTTTTAATCTTCTTTTGACCTTACTTAAAATTATGTTTTTAAACAGTTAATTTTTTATAAGGTCATTAACATAATTTGTAGGGTCAAGAGAAAAATTAGAATGTGAATACTTTAGCAAAAATTGTTAAGAATCTCAAGGCATTAAATCAAGTTCAGTTTCCCCTGACTGACAGGTCAACATCATAAGACTGCTCATATATTACAGCAAATGGGACTTTGACTTGGAGTGCTTGGTTCTCATATGCATAACCTACACTAATCATAGTCATCTGTCACACTTGCTTTGATGTCTTAAAAGAAGTTATCTTCTTTGACATGTTAAAGTAGTTTTTATTAGGTAGTGTTTTGTTTTGTTTTGTTTTGTTTTGTTTTGAGACAGGGTCTCGCTTTGTAGTTCAGGCTGGCTCTGAGCTCACTATGTAGTCCAGGCAAGCCTCGAACTCAGCAATCCTCCTGCCTCTGCCTCCCAAGTGCTGGGATGACAGGCGTGAGCCACCACGCCCAGCACTGTGTGTGGTATGTGGTATTGATTGCTGGTCGGTGTGAATCACCACGCCCAGCACTGTATGTGGTTACCAGGGATCGAACTCAGGGCCTTGCACTTGTGAGGCAGACGCCAGAACCACTGAGCTAACCCTCCGGCCCCCAATTTGGTAGTGTTTTTAACAGAATTGGAATTGCTGCATAGATATTCTTGTTTTATAAAAGAGAAGATTTGTAGAATTCCCAACTTTTTTTTTTTTTTTGAGACAGGGTCTCGCGTTGAGAATTCCCAACTTTTCAAAATAAATATAAAATATACCTAGTGTTGGGCTAGAGGGTTAGCTCAGTGGTTACGGCACCTGCCTCGCAAGCGTAAGGTTCTGAGTTCGATCCCTGGTAACCACATACAATGCTAGGCGTGGAGACTCATACCCACCAGCAATCAATACCACATACCACAGTGATGGGTGTGGTGGCTCAAGCCAGTAATCCCAGCACACTCGGGAGGCAGAGGCAGGAGGATTGCTGAGTTTGAGGCTTGGTGGGGCTACAGAGTGAGCTAAGTGCCAGCCTGAACTACAAAGCAAGAGCCTGTCTCAAAAAAAAAAAATATATATATATATATATATGTATATATATTCCGAGTGTTCATATTTAAATAAGTCTGCCATCTCAACCCTAAAAGAGAACCACTAGTTCACTGATAGAAAGGTGGAAAATTTAGCAGGAAAATGTCAACAGAGAGCAACAAAAAGAGAAGAATGATGTGACTGATGACCTAAAAACTCTCTCATCTGTGATTGACTTAAAATTATGTTAAAAATGTTTTTATCTAATGCTTTTATTACCTAATTTCCTTTATTAACATTATCCTTTAAGTCTTGTGATGGTGAAGCTTGAAAGACAAAAATTTATTTTGTGATATTTTGTTAAATATCTGTTATTTGCTACTCAAAACAAAATTTAAAAATACAACTTCTTTTTATCATTCCAGGATTTTGTAGTTCTAGGGGTTGAAAAGAGAAGCCTCTCAACGCTAGGCAAGCCCTCTCCAACCCGTACAATCAGCATCCGTCATGTCTAGTTTTAAAGGTCAGCTTCCAACACTATAACCATTTCCCAGAATGTCAATTGAAATAGTGCAAAATAGAATATTATGTTGCAAAGTGAGAAAACCAATAATAATACTAATGGTCTCAATTCTCTACATACCAATTCCCAAAGCATTAGCAAAAAAAATAAATACATACAGCTAACATTTTTTTGTACAAGCCAGAATGCAAGCTTTCAGATACAATTCTATGGTTAACAATAGCTATTGGAAATAATACCACTTTAACATTTGCTAAAGGACTATCTATTCAACTTTAGGTACATATTCAAAAGAGCCCCCTGAGGGCATCATTCTTAGTTCTCACTTTTTTGTAGAAGAAGTTCAGAGAAATTAAGTGATACTGTTCAACATGATACAGATAATAGCAAATGTCCTTGGAGAAATTGTGGTTTAGGGCATCAGGACCAAAGAACAGAACTGACATCATTGCCGTGATTCACAGTAAGCTACTTGGAAAGAGAGGGCATGACTGATTGGTTCATAGAAAATAGAAGAAAGCTACCACGAGTCTCTTCACTGATTAATTCATGTTCCTACTCATTCATACATTTATTCAAACATATTTTTCCTTTAATAAATGCACACTGATGAAAACTGCAACCAATGCAGATGGTTGTCTTATTCAACTAAAAGTGGTGAATTGAATACATTCTTCTTGACTTCTCTTGTTGACAGTTTCATCATTGTGAGGACAGGAAGTGATAAGAAAACTTTTGCCATGAATGGAAATCTGCCAAAAGGGAAGAATATTTGCTGAAATGGAACAGTTGCAATCTTATGAAAAAAAAGCGAACAGCAAGCACCCGGCATTTCAAAAGGAAGATTTGAAATATCTCTAAAATATTTTTCTTTAGTCTTGGATGCACACGGAAATAATATGAGAAATCTATTTCAAAAGAATATTCAAGTTTCATTCATTTATGTGCCAATGGATACACCTTGAAGCTACACTAATAAGTGAAATAAATAGATCACAGATATGTAAATACTGTATCTTTTCTCTGCTATGAGAACCTGTAGGTGTAAATAAGTTCTAGAATGTATGATAGATTTTGTAAAATCGGAAATATTCAAAGGGAATGTGGAAGGGAACATAATGAGTGGAAAGAATAAATATGATTTGGAAAGAAAAAGAAATAGCATGTATATAAGGGGTGGAGGGTCATGGGTGGGTAGAGATATGGGTAAAAATGAGAATGAATTTGTGTCATATAGTGGTACAAATTCCCCAATGTTGAGTGTGATTGTGAGCTGTATAGAAAAATGTACCAAGAAAGAATTCAATTTTAAAAAAGGATATTCATTAAATTTTTTCCACTGGTTTCATTTAATTAATCTATGATGAAATCAAAGTGAATGCATGTGTGTGTGTGTGTTGTGATTTTTACATGTTCATAGGTTTGCTAACAAAAATTCCAAGAAGGATAAATTAGAAATGGCAAAGAGTGCCACCTGAATACTAGAATAAGAAGAACAAAGAAATAGGTTTGACAATGTTGAGGCTCTAAGAAAACATTTGAGTTTTGATTTTTGTAGCATAAATGTTTTTGTATTTTAAATATAAAATGCAATTAGCAGATAGAAAACATGTTTAAATAAAATTGAAGAGAAAACAGTGGGTACAGAATGCTAACTATTCATTTAGTCTATTTTCTTGGAAGAGTCACAAAGATATTTTAAATTGCATGATCAACTTCTTTGTTCATGTGTATCATGATGTTAGTATATGGCAATTCTGAAATTGTTACATTATATAATAAGAATAAAATAAGTATAATAAATTTATAAAACAAGGTTGTTATTGTCACAGGGATATGTACATAGAGAATGAAAGAAAATGAGAAGGATCCTCTTGCCTCTTCACTTTGGATTTGAATGAGTTTTATTGAGCTAGAGTTGGTGTTCCTTATATCCCTTCCAGATTTGCTTTTAAAAGAACACAGGAGCATAGAGAGATGGGAGACTTCACAATCCATGGAAGCACAAAAATCAGATTGTTCCCCACCAGAATGGGAAGGATTGCATGCAAAATTAACTGAGTCCAGAATAAATTTTTTGCCATAAAGTAGGGAAGATACTAAAGAAAGATCAGAAAAGTATGTTGAATTGTCCTGAACTAGGATTCTCTTCAAGTATCAAAATAATGACAATTATATATATATATATATATATATATATTGCCTTAAATAAATATCACAAATGTTTTCTGATATTCAAAGTAATGGAAAAGAAACAGAAAAGCCAGATTCTTATCTTTAAAAGAAAATCTGCTAATAAATGTAGAGAAAAATAGAAATACCACCATATTAACAACAAATGTAATAAACATCAATAAAAACCATTCATATATATATTTATTGTTTTGTATTGTTGCTCTGTCAGTGACTTATTCAGAGCAGAAGGGTGAGGTGGCCTCTAGAATGGAGATTTCTAATAGAAAATGCTTTAAATAAATATAAGCATAACATTACTATTTACAAAACAAAGTACATATGCATTTAGTAATGCAAACCATTGAAAAATTCTAGTCATCTCCACTCAGCATGGTGCTCAAACTGTGAAATCTACATCTATGAGTAAATCATCAAGTAGATGAGATATTTTACAGTGAGAACAGGGCGGACTTTTCAAAAGGTCAATATTATAGAAAAGACCAAAAGAAAACAGAAAGGAAGCAAGTAAGGAAAGAAGAAAAAGGAAGAAGAAGGAATGAAAGAAAGGAATGGAGGAGGGAAGAAGAGAAGAAGGAAGGAAGGAAGGAAGGAAGGAAGGAAGGAAGGAAGGAAGGAAGGAAGGAAGGAAGGAGGGAAGGAAGGATGGATGGAAGGAAGGAAGGAAGGAAGGGAGGGAGGGAGGAAAAGAAAAAAAAGGCCTGGGTCTAACAAAAAATATAAAGATGGTAATAAAAGTCTTAAAATATAAAATAAAAAAAGAAAAGAAAAGGCACAGGGACTAAACTAGTATGAGAGCAGTTAGTTACCAATGTAATACATAACCTTTGTTTTCCAGCTAGACAGACAATTTTTTTAATTTAAAAGGAAATTTGAGAATAAATGAAAGCTTAGAATACAAAATTTACATCAAATTTTACATTTCACATTATGTACAAGAAAGCAATTTCTTTCTTAAACATATGCTAAACTGTACAATAGAAAGTACTAAAATTTTGTTTCAAGTATCTTGGTTCCTGAGAGAGAGAGAGAGAGAGAGAGAGAATATATGTGGTAAAGATTTTATATTGATAAACTTTAGGCAAAATATGAGTGTTTATCTCACATTAGAAAAAAACAATACTGACAGAAAATTTAAAAATGCATAATTATAAAGTTACTACCATAAAATATAATTCATCATTATAAATAAATATGAAAAACAGAAAATGCAACTAAAATTAACCTAATTATTGTCAAAGGCACTTAAGGAAAAGAAGTCCAATAAAGAATTTTATGTACTTTTTTAATGAGTGGATTTTTTATGTATGCATTTTTATTTTGTACCATTTTTCAATTATAATACTAAGCTACATTTTTGAAAAATATTATGGAACAAATAAAATACATATCAAACTAATTGTACAAATTCTCAATATTTTGTGTGAGCCTGATGTGTATATATGATGTACCAATAAAGATTCAAATTTTAATAAGTTGATTGAGGAGAAGTGGTGGCACACATCTATAATACCAGTGCTGAAGATCCTGAGATGAAGAATTATAATTTGAGGACATCTTAAGGTCCAGAAAGACCCTGTCTCTAAAGCAAAACAAAAGGTTTGAGAACATTTCCTACAGGGCTCTAAAAATCATTCCAATTCCGAATACTTTATTCCAATGAAATAAACATTTCCAAAACTATTAGATGTAATAAAGACAGGCATCATGATAGAGTCAGATTAATACATAGAACAATGAGAGAGGATTATGTTTTTCTGTTTAAAGGAGGAAAAGGAAAGGATGAAGAGGCAAAGAAAAAATGCTCATTGAAGACTAGGTACCACTTACTTAATTTTCCTACCCCCCAAAACATGATTTTCAGATTACTAGGTGTAAGAGAGAGTTTTCTGCAGGAGAACCACAAATATGTGAGAGAAAATTTTCTCATAAGCCAGGTGCAATTACAGTTTCCTCTACTTAGGAGACTGGGAGAGGAGGAACTCAATTTTAAAGTCACCCTGGGAAACTTAGCAAGAGTCCGTCTTCTAACAAAATTTCAGAGAGAGCTGGGGTAGAGCCATTCCCTAGCACAAGCAAGACCCGGGACTCAACCTTGAACAACACTAGAAAAAGAACAAACAAAAATGTTGTCATAAAGCACCTCAATTTTCTGAGCATATTTGCTAAGTTGACTAAGCAAAAACATTTCCTTAAAGTGTTGAGAAAATGTGGAGAAAAAAAATCCTTTATATTATCATATAAAGTATAATTAGTGTCTATAGTGAATAAGAATATTTTTTTGAAAAACTGAGTCAGGTAAACACCCTCTCCTTCTAAAAGATAATATCATAACTCACTGTGAAATCTTCAAGGTGCATTTAGACAGCTTGTCAATGCACACTTGTCAAATACGTAGTCTGTGGAATCGTCAACTTATGAGAGAGAGCCTGCAACAAATGCCATTAAATTTCTAGGACAAGCAGCTGACCTGAGTATTCTCCGGCGTCAAAGGCAGAAAGAGACTGCAGGCAGGAGCCGCGGGGGTGAAGGCACAGGTGAAGACAGGGCTGGAGCAGCCGGGCGCACCTGCGGTCATGGCCGCAGGAAGAGCAGCAGGGAAAGTGGGCCACACAGCAAATGTCTCTGAAAGGAAACAGAAAGACAGAGGGCACATTACGAGGAGAGTACACTACTGTATTTGCAAGTAAATGAGAACCTCAGGAGCTAAGACTTTGAAAACTGACGTTAAATCCAGTGCTCTGCGAGCGGGCTGCCTCCACAGGCCGCGGGGAGACAGGTGCAGGGCGGCCGTCCGCCTAACTACGGGGGCCGAAACTTACTCTGAAGTTAAACAAAACAGTCACTCAGCAAACTGAGTTGTTGTTTTTTTGTTGTTGTTTGTTTGTTTGTTTGTTTGAGACAGGGTCTCACTTTGTAGTTCAGGGCTGGCCCTGAGCTCACTATGTAGCCCAGGCAAGTCTCGAACTCAGCAATCCTCCTGCCTCTGCCTCCCGAGTACTGGGATGACAGGCGTGAGCCACCATGCCTGGCACTGTGGTATGTGGTATTGATTGTTGGTGGGCGTGAGTCTCCACGCCCAGCATTGTATGTGGTTACTGGGATCGAACTCAGGACCTTGCACTTGCGAGGCAGGCGCTGGAACCACTGAGCTAAATCTCCAGCCCCCATAGCTTTTTTCTTCATGTTATTACTAGTATATTGAGTTAAAATAATTATAAGGTGTGATATAAATAGTAAATATGATCTTTCATAATATATAACATTTTGTGGTCATCTATCACAGGTATTTGTTGAGGGCTAACTTTATAGAATTTGATTTAATGGACATTAGAACTGTGAATTTACTTAACAATACTATAAACAAGTAGAATTTTTTCAAAGAAAAGAAAGATACTTTTTTCAAAGAAAAAAAAAGACAAATGTCTTACATGTTCTATATATTCTTTGGCCTATTAGTCTGGTCTTCAGTGTATACATGAAAGTTAACTTTATGAGACACATAAATGCATCTGATGCTGGAAAAATAAAATTGAGGTAAAGGAAGGGGAAAAAGTTGACATGTGTTATGTACATGTACCTGTTTCTTACAGTGAGTATAATTATGATGTAGTGTATTAATATGAATCAAAATATTGGAAAGACTTTTGAACTGTTCTGCGTACCATTCAGTAAAAGATGCCCGGATGTAAGAGGGTTGGGAAAATGATCCAGAGTGCAGGAGAGAGCGCTGCACGGCTGAGGACCGCAGAGGACGCGGCGCAACCAGGCTTCCGCGGGCCCGGCCGCTCTCAGCGCCCTCTCCTTGCTGGCGGGGAGACCCCTGGAACGCCAGCTCCGGGCTCCGCAGCTCAAGGCTGGCCAGAGACCCGGGTTCCACCTTGATCCCTGACGGTCATCACTCTGTTTTGAACTCAGCGTTTTGTGAACCATCCTAGCACCTTTGAGGCACAGAATGCTTTGCTCTTGTTAATAAACCCACTTCTCTTCTGAAATGAATTCTGTTGTTGAATCACCATCCAAAGGCAGAAGTGCATTAGCTTTCTAGAGTCTTCACGGGTTCAGATGCCAATTATCGATGAACTTACTTTAATGATCGTGTCCCCCAAATCACTGAATGTTATGCTTTGACAATCTAGCCTGCCACTTCTGTAAGAAACGGTGCATTGTTCGGCTTGTTATCACACGGACAATCACGGATAGAGTCCCTGTTAATTCTAGCTACTCAAGTGACTTTAGTGGTGCCTGTAAAATTTATACTGTGCTGGCAAAATATTCATTATAAATTTGACCCTGTGGAAAGAGCCCTGTAGAGTTGTTCAGGTCATGGGAGATGCTGTAAGAGCTGTAATCGAAAAATACAGTGAGTAGTTAATTTTTTAATGTAGTACAGTAAAAGAAAGGTGGTCCTTATTCTCCCACAAAATATTCCCCTTATTTTCAAGACTTACTCATTGCTCTGGCCGTCTCTCAAGACGTGCTGGAAACGCAGTTTTCCAAGAGTTTTGAGTCGGTTGGAGCGGCCGTCTCTCTGTCCTCAATGAATTGAAAATGTCCGCCTTTCGTGACTGTGACCGTGTTTAATTCGGGATGAGTCAGAAATCCAAGGGGCCAGGCCGGTGACGAGGCGGCTGCGGACTCGCCGAAGGCTTTTCCAGCCGGGTGCGCCGGCGGCAACGCTCGCTGCATCTTCGCAGAGCTGCCAGAAACCGCTTCAGACAGAAACCGCTTCAGAAACCGGCCCACCTGACGCACGGGAGCCTGAGGAACGTGAGTGGCCACAGCTGTCACTGCGGACGTAATCAAGTTTAAAGAGAAACTCCTGCCGCGCCTGCCCCTCCCAGCTGGTTCCGCTTTGCACGTCTGTGGGCTGCGACACCTGGGGTGCACGAAGTCTGCTCGAACGTTTACCTTTTAAACTTTATTACATCATTTTTATTCAAGTTTTAATCTCTGCAACTAATTTTTGTGCCTTCTATATATATACTCGAGTTTTTAGTCCTCTGACGACTACCTGACGAAAACTTCCCTATTCACTAGGCTGCTTCTTTGCTACTTATTTTCTTTTCTGTGCAGAAGATTTTAAATTTAATATGGCCCATTTGTCATCTCTTAGTAATATTTCTTATGCCATTGGGGTTCTGTACAGAAAATCGTTGTCTATGAATATGTATTCAAGAGCTTTACCTGTTTTATCTTCCAATAGATTGTGTTTATGTTTTAATAATTAGATCTTTGATACTTTTTATCATTTAGTATATAGTTATATATGTGGGCCTAGACTCAGTTCTCTGAATGTATCTAATTCCCCTTGCAATATTTATGAAAGAGTCTATCTTTCTTCTAGTATAGCTTCCTGGTTCTTTGTCAAATATTAAATAGCCAAGAGTGTCTGAAGTTGTTTCTATTTCCTCTATTCTGTTCCACTCATTCACATTTGTTTTTGTTCCAGGATCATGCTGTTTTAATGGTAGTAACTGTACAGTAAAATTTCAAATCTGCAATTGTGATCTCTTTTGTCATCAAGGTTTGCTTTTGCTGTTCTGGATCTCTGCTGGTTCCGTATGTATTTTAGAATCATTTTCTCTAGATTGGTGAGGAGCACTGGGACATATCAGTTTCAGAAGTACACGCAAAACCTTGAATTGTGAGTAGCTTGATCTATGAGTCTTTTGCAAGATGAGCAAATATTTCTAAGAATTTTTTATTTGATAAATGAGACTTCTCTTCCAATCTGAGTAATATGCCACATAAAACATCACATGATGACAAATCATTCTTTTCCCTTTCATACATTGCTTTATATAAATACTTTAAATTATAAGCAGAACAAATTATTCTTGTAAACCAAGGTTTTATTGTATACCTTTTTGACAGTACTAGTTCTGCCTATCCAAGAACAGAAGATATCTTCCTATTTTCTTCATTCTCTTTTGTGTTCAGTGATGCAATTCTTATTGTAGAGGCCTTTCATTTCCTTGACCAGGTTAATTGCTAAGTATTTCATTTTTCTTGATGTTATTGTAAATAACATTTTTTTCCTAATTTCCTTCTCAGTGAGTTCATTATTATTATTATTACACTGGAATACTGATGATTTCCATCTGTGATATAAAATTTACTTGCTCTTAATGCATAATGTTTTTAATGATTTATTGCATTCTGTCTGTCAGGACCTTGATCAGGATTTATAAACCTATGTTCATTAAAGGGATTGCCCTATAATTCTAATTTTCAGATGGATCCTTATTTGGTTTTAGAATTAAAGTAATGCAAACTTCCTTTGTATTTCATTAAAGATTTGAGGAGTGTTAGTGTGAGATCTTCCATGAAATTCTTTCAGAATTTGGTAATGAAATCATTGGGACCAAGGCTTTTTTTTTTCCCTTGGTGGTAGGTTTTGTTTTTTTGTTTTTGTTTTTGTTTTGTTTTGTTTTTGAGACAGGCTCTCGCTTTGTAGTTCAGGCTGGCCTTCAGCTCACTATGTAACCAACCCAGCAAACCTTGAACACAGCAGTCCTCCTGCCTCTGCCTCCAGAGTGCTGGGATTACAGGGGTGAGCCACCATGCCTGGCTTCGTGGTAGTTTTTTAATACTGCTTTACTTATTCAATTATTACCTGCTATTGGATTGTTGAGGGTTTTAAATAATCTCAGTTCAGTTTCAATAATTCACATGTATTTAGGAATCCATGCATTTCTCCTGAGTTGGTGGGCTAACACTAGAAGTCCTGGAGCAAAGCTATGGCGTAGGTATTTTCTAACTGAGTCTCACACAACATACCCCTTCCTAAAATGGCACCTGTTGAAACTCTGGTAATATTGCAGGCACTCCAATGGATTTTCAACTCTATCCCGCAGTGACTAAGTCAGTCCTTCAATAAAACCACACAATGTTTTTTTTTGTATTTTACGCCAGCCATGTCCTTTACTTGGGACTGGTGACCCATTTGGTTTTCTCCTGTAGCTTCCAACTCTTCCAGTCCTACCCTCCTTCCCTGGCCTCTCTATGATCGTGCTGCTCACTTGGTAGCCACTTCTGCTGCACTGCGCTGAGGGGATCTAAGATGCAGAGCTAGCTAAGCGTTGTTGTTTGGACATGGCCGTAGCGATGGAATCCACAACATGGAGTTGTGTGGGGCCAGCAGACTCAGCTGGTCCTCCAGTCTCTCCATGAAAAGCACAACAGTTGTCCTAAGCGTTCTAGAGTTCATGACTATATTCTGAATATTTAAATTGTATTTGCTTATTTCCCCCACTATATAGAACATAGGACTCTGAATAGACAGTAACAGTTAATATATCTCTTTAGAATATAGAACTCTAATATGACTCTTTAAAAGCATGACTTTCACTTTTTATTTGAATCTTTATTGGTACATTATATATCCACATCATGATCACACTCAAAACTGAGAATTTGTATAATTATATGACATGATTTAATTCTCATTTTTATCCCATTCGGGGGGGTGTTGTAGGATGACTTTTGCTTTTGTAAGTATGGAATAAGAGTATTCACTGAAACTTATTTACTCTAATAGTTTTCAAAGAAAAAAGAGGGTTTATAAGAACTGACCTTACTTATATGTAATATTTAGATAAATGTAAGTCAGTTTCTTTCAATTTGGACTTTCCTCCCTTTACGTTTACATGTAGGAAAAATGAATAGTGTCTTTTATTGTTTATTTTTAATAGGTATTTTTTTAAAATTGGACTTCAATTTATCCATGGAGGAGAGAAGAAAGGGGATGAAAAAAGAATAGACATGGGTTGAGTATATTTATCAACACCCCCTAAGAATGTAATCATTATATATAGCATGCTCATAATTAAAATAAATAGGACACACATGTTTATATACTGAATCATTTCTCTAGTGTGAGAAATTGAAGGTGTAAATGAGGACCAAAATATATAATAGGTATTGTGAAATAGGAAGATATGTTCAAAAGGGAAAGGGATCTAGGGAGAGGAAACAATGAAAAGAAAGAAGAAAAAAAATGAAGTCAAAAGGGAAAAAACAGAAGCAAAAACTAATCAATATGAGGGAGGAATTGAGATGGCATGGGAATGACAAAAAAATAAGAATCAAGATATATCATGTACAGGTACAAACTTTGCATGATGAATGTAATCACAAGTTGTAACTAAAATGTACTAATCAACTTGATAAAAAAATTCACAATAAAAGTAATAGTAACATCCATTTTAAGAAAAAACTGTGTGTCATTTCTTTGATTATTAGAGCCCAAACCTCACAGTTTTCATTTCAAAGTTACAACAATCCAGGAATTTGTTTTTTAAAAAATTTTACTTTTTATTACTATATTGTATATGTACATCATGATCACACTCAATTTTAGGAATTTGTACTGCATATGACACAATTTAATTCTCATTTTTTCCTGTTTCCCTACCCACCTCACAACCCTCCACCCCTAAATGCATAAGCTTTGTTTCCCTTTTTTTAATTATCATCACATTTTTTCTTTATCCCTCATTACTTACTCTTCAGAGTCCAGATTTTAGAGACTATACTTATACATATATTTTAAAGACTATATTCTTATATTTTCTTATACTGCTTTGATTTTTCTTGGGGTATTCACAAATCTTTCTACATCACCTTCAGAGATCATACTTAATTTAGGAAATTATTTGGAATTCTGTGATCATCACCTAGTCATTTAAAACCCAATGACAAAAGCGAAACCAATCCACATAATTTTAAAAATCAACTAATAGATAATAAACAAAAAACAAAATTTAAAGTTAAACTAAAAGAAGCCCAGCATGGTGGCACACATCTGTAATTCCAGCCCTAGATAGGGTAAAGCAGGAGTTTCTCCCTGAGTTCAAGGCCAACCTGGATTACACAGTTAGTTCAAGGCCATCCTAAACTGCATATCAAGACCCTGTCTCATAAAAACTAAACAAAACAAATTAAAAAAACCTAAAGTTAACATCAACTGGAGAGTGGATAAGGAAGATGTGTTTTTTTTTTAATAAAATGGAGTATTATTCTACCATAAAGAATGACAAGATGGATTCATTTATGTACAAATGGAGACACCTGGAGGATACACTAATAAGTGAAATAAATAGATCACAGATGGGCAAATATCGGATCTTTGATATGAGCACCTGTAGATGCAAATGAGCTCTAGAAAGTATGACAGTTCTTGTAGAATAGGAAATTTCATGTGGGAATGTAATGAGGAGAAGAAATAAATATGATTCGGAAAGAAAATAAAGAGCATGTATATAGGGGGTGGGGAAGTGTGGGTGGGTAGGGATATGGGTAAAAATGAGAATTAACTTGTGTCATATACTGCTACAGATTCCCCAATGTTATATGCGATTGTGAGATGTATATAAATTGTACCAATAAAGAATTCAATTTAAAAAAAAAAACTAAAGTTAAGCTGAAAGGGAATTAAACCTTCTATGTGACATATTATATTTTGGCAAAGGGAGTCTGAACCCTCTGTGTGAATTTCTAAATGCCTTGTTCATCTTCAGATGATTGAGCAGATGTAATATTTACATCTTTTTAATGGACTATTACTTTCATATATGCTATCTTTCTTTAGCCATGTCCTGAAATTCAAGAGTTTTAGGTCTAGATGTAAGGTGATTTTATTTTTTCTAGTAAATGGCCAGTGACTTGTTTCTATTTTCTTAGTTTTTAAAAAATCTTTTTATTCTTGCTTTGTGTTGTTTATTCATGGAATCGACATGATGGTATTTGTCAGGGAAATCTGCACAGTATTTGGAAAAATTTCAAGAATTATAACCAGTTCGTAGGAAAGTTACTGAAAAACAAATGCTATGAGTAATTCCCCAGGTTTAGATACTTCTTCCCCAGTGTCAGGATGGTCACTTTCTCTGTGGTACCTAAAACCCCACATGAACATCTATCCATCTACTTGTAGCAGCATTAAATTCTTTTTCTACAAACCGGAAAAGCCCCATTTTTCCTAGCTTGCCAACTTTTATCCTACCTACCAACAGTGCAATCAAAAATAGTAAAAGATGCAGGCCCAACAACCTGCTGAACTGTTATACCAAACAGTATGTCAAGGTCTAGGTCTTTATTGCCTTTTAAGAAAAGTTACTACTTTTCTTGTGCGTGCTGAAAATCTGTAGTTCACACAAATGGCAGTCATACCACTCTCATTGCCCTCCATTCACCAGCACCTGAAAAGACACACTGAAATTTATGAGCCCATAAAGTCACACGTGATCTATTTATCTAACCAGATAGATTCCATTATACTATCAACTCATTCTCAGCTATGAATCTTCTTCTGACAAGTTGCCAGAATATATGCATTCTCTTGCAAAACTACTGAGGGTAGGTAGGAAGAGGAAATTAACCAAGTATGTTCAGATTTCATAAGGAAATGATAATGTATTGAAATAAAAATTAAGCAAAGTAAGCTGTGATCAAAGTGTTGAAAATATTTTTCTTTATGTGAATTGGAAGATTAAAAGTCATGGATTATTGTTTTTGTTTAATTTTATCTGATTGTTATCTGTTTATCTGTATATGATTTGGTTTTTAATTGCAAAAAATTATATCTGTAAATATTCAAAATAATTGAATTTTCTTAGTAAATCTTCCTTCAAGTAAACGTGTCCTCATAAAATGTTGCTGTAATATAATTAACACTTACTGTGGACTTACTTAACTACCAAACATAGTTCTAAGGACATCTACATATTAAGGATCTATTCTACATTCCTATTAACTACGTATTTGCGAGTTTCCCAGTTTTCAGATAAGTAAGATACAATGCAGAAAAGATAAAGAACACAACAAAGTAATTGCTCCAATGGAACTATTTTTTGTTTAAGGCAATTTTTAGTAGCTTTGTTGTCTCCCACATGACCTTAGGAAGTCTTAGCAAATTCCTTTTTGGGCAATTTATTCTACACATGCACTTGGCATGTGTCACACAGTGATAGACTCAATCGAGTCTGAAGTGCACTGACGGTTCTTGCAGCTACAGCACCAGTGTCCACATAGCGCAGCCGTGCTAGACTCCCACAGGCCACTGCCCTCAGCACCCGCGGCCCACCTAACCTCAGTCACATTCCTATGCCAGTGCCGCGATGCCCCAGAGGGAGGATGGTTCGGTCGAAGGGGCAGAGAAGTCGTCCAAGAACCTACTCGGACAAAAATGGAATTAAAGCCAAAAGGTCAGTGGGAACGGATTCTCCAATGGAGGGAAAAAAGCAAGACAAAGAGAGCAAATAGAAAACAGAGGTTTACCATGTAACTAAAAAAAAGATTTCCAGACAATAAAAACTACTAATGAGAAGCCAGCTTTGAAGAAACTGAACAAAGCTAAATCTAATTAGTCCTACGTGTTCTTGCCACGAGTCCCTGTCTTCTTCTTGAACAATCCAGAGGAACCCATTTGCATGCTGTGTTGTAAGTGCAAGTTTTCTGAGGTGTTTCTTTTGTTTCTGTGAGGTTTTTTCATGTCCCTCTTGTTCCTATTGAGATGCAACATAAGAATGTTAGAGAAATTTATTTCTGCTTTCTGTTCTTTCTTCTTTTCCTTTCCTTTCTTTTTTTCTTTTTTCTGTTTGTTTGTACCAGGACTCAAACTCAGGAGTTTGTACTTGCCAGGTAGGCTCGATGCCACTGAAGTATGCACTGGTCTCTCTTTCTTTTTTACAGGGAGATTTACTGCTATAAACTTTGCTCTTAAAATTGATTTTACTGTATCCCATAGATGTTGGTGCATAGAAGTTCTGCTTCTATTTGCATTAAATCCTTTTTAAGAATCATTTTCATTTCCATTGATCCCTTTGTTATTCAGGAGTGCGGGGCTTTCTTTCCAAGTACTTTTAATTTCTCCAAAGTTTCTTCTATAAATGATCTTAGGTCATTGTGGTCAGCAAAAATAAAACTGATATAATATCAACATTTTGAAATTTGCTGAGAATTGTTTTATTGTTGGACAAATAATCTATCCTGAAGAATGTCCATGTGCTGATGCGGTGTGTTATTCTTCCTCTGTTGGATGTTATGTTTTGTGAATGTTTGTGGGGTCCATTTAATCTAGCATACAGTTTAAGTCCAGAAATTCTTCTCTGCTTTTCTTTCTAGAAGCGGTGTCCCTATGGAAAGTGGGGCGTTGAACCAACTAAACATCATTTTATTTCATCACAGATCTGCTTTAAGTCTACCAATATATGCTTTATATATTTAAACATTCCAGTGTATTATATTTTGGTGAATTAACCCCATTACCATTATAATTTTTTCTATTTATCTGATGAAAATATTGCCACTAGTCTGTTTTGAATTGCATTTACATGAAATATGTTTTTACTCATTGTAAGTCTATCTGTATCCTTACAGAGAAAATCGGTCTTCTGTGGACAGCACATACTTCACTTTGATTTTCATTCATTCTAACACACAGTATTTTTAAATTAGAGAATCTAACCCATTGGCATTCAGAGTAATTATTGACTAGTAAAGACTTAGAGGTGACCTATTGTTTCTTAGTTGTTTCATAGATTTTATCTTCATGTGGTCTCTCTTATTGTCTTTCTTTGTGGTTCAATGTTTTTCTCTAGTAATGTATTTTAATTCCCTCCACTTGATAAAATCATCTGCTTTAAAAGGTATTTTAATCTCATTATAAAATTTGTGTAGTAGATTTTTACCTACCAGACTATCTTAGTTATTTTAAAATGACATATTTTTAGTTTTTGTATTAAACTTATTTTCCTCAACAAATTATTATAGTTAACAATTATTTTCATGATTTCTCCTTTAACCTGCATAACAAAAATATGTTATTACAGATCACCATTATATTGAGTACTCAACATTTCACATGTGCTTAAATTTGCCAGTGAGTTTTTTTGAATGTTTTTTCTGTCACTCATTAGTGTTATTTTCTTTCAACTTGAAGAATTATTTTTAGTATTTCCTTCAGAATAAGTCTTGTGGTGATGAACCACCTCAGCTGTCATTTGCCTTAAAAAATTTGCTTCTGAAAGGTATTTTGCTGGATACAAGATTTTATGTTTGCAGCTGTTTAACACCACTCCCTTAAGCATATCATCATTTTATCACCTGGGCTATAGGCATCTTCTAAGAAATCTGCTCCTACATTTATTACAACTGTACTATACATTGTTTTCTCTTTTGCTATATTTCTTTGTCTAAATTCAACTGTTTTACTTTTGCTTTTTGTTTGTTCTGTTTTTCATCAGGCTGGGCCCAACCTCCTGTATCAATTGAACCTCCTCCCTCAGCCCTTTGAAAGACTGACACTACAGACACTTATCACAACCTGTACATTTTTTGCTCCTTTTAAGATCCTATCTTTTTCATTTATCTTGGACAGTTTGATCACATACCATGGACTATCATTTGTATTGATTCTGATTAGATAACTTGATTTTCCTATACTTAGATATCTATATCTGTCTCTAGTTTTGAAATGTTTTGTGCTGTCATTTCTTTAAAGAAGCTCTCTGCCTCCTCTTCATCTTCCTCTGAAACAATGATGAGTTTCATTTTATGCTATCCCATAAAACCTGTGTGCTTTTTTCATCCTTTCATTCTTTTTTTTCACATCTGTATGTTTTCAAGTAATTTGTCTCTGAGTTAGATTTCTTCTCCTTGCTTGATCAATTTCATTATTGATTCTCTTCATTGCTTTTTGCATTGCATTTATATTGTTTAGCTCTGGAAGTCTGTTATTTTAAAATTCTCATTAAGTTTATCTGGTATATTTTTGAATTGTTTCTCTGCATTTCATATAAATTGTCAGCCTGAGTAACTTAGCAAGACTCTATCTGACAATAGAAAATCAAAGATGGTGAGGACGGGCTCCATACAAAGGCTCTGGGTGCAAGCTTATACAAGAGATGAGATATGAAAATATTATATCACGCAACCTGTTAGTTGTCTGATATGCTAAATTCATTTTCTCTAAAAGTTAGAAAAATATCTATTCAGAAGATAGCTCCTGAGAGAGCCCTACTTTACAGGGAAGTTTTATAGAGCGAAATCCATGTTGGTACAACATGGGCTACAGCTATGATTAAACAGCAACTATAGTCAATTAGGTAATAGTAATACAATGCAGAAATAAGTCACATAACAAATGTGCATGGAAAGAACAAAGACTTTTTCTAGGCAATGATGGATCTAAATGTCTGGTTGCCCATGAGGGGGACTGATATCTGTCTAGACTACATAAGACCAGTGTTTATCTTTTAAGGACATTTGCAGATAGAGTCTTTTCAGCTTTATCTTGAGCTCTGGTCTACAACAGATGTGTCTCTTGTCATAACTGTGATGTGTTTCACCTTTTTCCTGGCTACTTTCAGGGCCTAGCCCTATATGGCTGTCTATAACCTTTCTAACTTAGCTGTATATATAATAGTACTACTATAAAAGGTATGTTTATCAAATTGTGAGCAGAATTTAGGATCTTTTAAGACCTTTTGAAAAATCTTATAAAATACATTTTAGAACGTTTGCAACATGGAAAACATGAAACAAATTCCTCATTGTCTCCTGACCAACATATATAGGACTGATTCCACATAAATGATCTATCCTTGGTCTATATATATATTGCTTATATGGCTATGGGCTGTATTCACCCAAAAATAGAGATGTTAGTTTCCTCATAATACAGGACAGGAGAAGGCTATAGGTATGAGGTGAGATTGCTCAGTCCAAGCACAGTGTGGATTCACTTTTTCAGGTCAATAGGCAGCCTGTTGGAACTAGGATAAGCAGCCATTGCCCGTACAGAAGGTGGAGCAAAGGAATTCTTTATTGACATCAAAGAAGTATGAAAATGCTCCTACTTATCCCAGTTTTCTCACTTTGAAATGGGAATGAGACTAATACCTTCTATCCATAACTTTTGTGAGGAATGAGTGACAGTGGAGTCCTTACCATAGTGTTTCCTACATCTTGCCCAAGAAATCTCAGCAATTTCATCATTCAGTACTAGACACCTTTTATGCCATCTAAGATCACATACTAAGTTTTAATGGGTGAGGATAGGAAGTTATGTGTCTTGACCTTGCTTGTTCATTGGGATTTGACTAGAACTCATTATGACAGTTACTCAGAAACCGAGGCTGATGGAGACACTAGTATGCTAATCAGGCTCATGAAGAAAATACAGATAAAGGAATATAGAGAGCAATAAAATGAAACTTGCTTATTTCTTTAAGCCTTATAATAGTGTCATCTGCCCTCCCATCGTTCCTCCCCCTTCTGTTCAAAAGCCCCTCAGTTTCAACATGAAACATGTAAAGCTGTACATCTCCATAATATGGAAAATGATAATGTTAAAGCTGAGATCAGCCATGAGGAAAAATTAGAATAAATTATACATTACACTGATCGCACCACATTGGTTTGTGAACACTGCAGGGGTCAACCTGATGAAAGGTCAGGTAAAAAGGGAAGAGGTTGCCTAGGAAAGAACAGAAGTACCCAGTTAGAACGAATACACAGCTGGGTCCTTCCTCTGTTATTCAAAAGAGATCCAGCAAGCCCCAAGGCTTCTGCGGGCCTCTTGTTTTTCAGATCCCCTCCCGCTGTGCTAATGAGGTGAAAAGTGACCCGCCTGCTCATTTTCTGGCTCTTACTTAGTAATGGTGTGTCGTGCTGGAAAGCTGACGGCCTGCGCCCTGTTACACATCTGATCACACGAGCCCAACAGATGCTCTTAGGGACTTTGAAATAGTAAACCTAAAGTTTCAAAACTGCATGGGTTTTTCATCTATAATGCTGAAGGAATCACACCACTCCTGCTAATTTCACACACTTCCACGATGCTTCCTTCATTACAGTGTGTCCCAAGCTACCTGCCTACAAAAAACTCAGTTTGCCATTTAAAAATCATTATGAGTTTTAGAAAAGGCCCCAAATGTCCCGTTTCACTTGCTGACACACTGATCTTTCTAGAGTAAGAAAATGGATTTTGAAGACATTAATATACCTTTTTAGCTTTGCAATCTCCCATTCCATGTTGTGGGACAAGTGTAGTGCTGCTTTCATGCAAACAAAGGCGACAGCCATTTGAGCAGGATATAGACCAAGGAAGACCTGTGAATATATTCAGTGTCTGGGATTCCATCCTACCTATGGGAGTCAGCAGAAGTTCTAGTAATCTTAAGATACTTCTACATCCTTTCTCAACAGATGAAGAGCATCTCCTCAGTCATGGTTTTGAGGTAAGTATGGATAGAATATATGTGTATTTGTATGTTTTTTTGCATGGGGGGGGTAACAAAGGGACAAGAGATCCTTGAAAGTGAGAACAGGATGTTTTTTGACAAACTGTAGTTTTAAAAGGATACAGTGAATTAGCTAAGGTTAGCATACAACAAGCAGAAGTTTCCATAATCACATAGTGACAGACCAATGGGAAAGAATATGAAAACAAGCTTTCACTCCTTATTCTATAAAGAGAAAACAGGTATCTGGGTGGAAAGTCATTGGCTTAGAAAGACTACCAGGGGAATGTATGTAAAGGCTGGGTCATTTAGTCCCCTAAAACAAAGAAAATATTTTCTTTATTAAAAGAAAATAAATAATAGAGAAATATTAAAAAAATCTCTTTTATTATTGGAAAATCCTAAGCAAGAATGAACAAAGCGGTGGCTGGAAAAATAATTCTCACTTTACTAGAGGATGATCAAAGTTGTATTCTAGTTTTTAAATAGAAGAAAATTTCTAAAGAGAGCACAATTTCTAATTCAGAAAGCAAGAGAGCTGGTCTCTGAATGTAAAGGAAAGTAGGTCTTCAGATTCTTTGAATGGAAAACTTAGCCCCTGTATCTTTTACTGCATTAAATGGATTTGAGATTTAAACTAAAGAAAGATGTTGTAGAAAAGAAAGGGTATGAAATTTCTAAGGGGATAGAACTATTTGGTTGTTTTAACAAAAAGATTCATCTTGCTTCAATTTATACAACCAACTTTTATATCAAAATAGCTGTGAACCTCATGAGGATCACTGCTGCTTTGGACTCAGGATGAAGTTAAGCCCAAACCAGCAGGTTAGGTTAGCCTCTTGAGAACCACCCTCCCCTGGGCTAAAAGCAAACTGGCTCGATCTGATTAATAGCTCATTGTTTTCAGCTCATTGTCTCACAAGTGCTGCGTGTAAGACTGATCAGTCATTTCATTTAGATATGTCCCATGCACTCCCAAGGAAACCCAAGTGATCAACCCGGGGAAAACCAAGTGATAAAGTAAATTCCTATCCCTATATTGAAGAACTGATGAGAAAACTACTACATCTTAGGGTCCCCTGAGCAGTTGATATGGCTAATGAAGTTGTTTTCCAGGGAGTACGGAAAACTACTATTGGTAGGAAAATAAAAATGTATTTCCTCATCACTTGTGACAGTTCAATACACCTGAGATGAGTGGAGTTGAGTGGAAAAGTAGCACTGGGTGGAATGCCAAGCCTGCAAAGATGACACCTTTGGAAAGGATCTGCTTACCAAGGTGAGCAGATCAGTAACTAGGCTGTTCTGCCTCTGAGCACTAAAGTAGTCAAGTATGGTGGTGCTTGCCTAAAACCCTACAGCTCTGGAGGCTCAGCTGGTTGGCAACTCTGAAGCCATTTGGGCCCTGCAGAAAGGTCTAGGAGGGCCTGGATGGCGGTGAGACCCTGTTAGTGAACCAAATGAAACAGAGCAGGCAACAAAATCTCACCAATGTAATTTGACAAACAGAAGTAAAATGGCTTGTTTTGATTAAGGATATTTGGGGTGTGTGTGTGTGTGTGTGTGTGTGTGTGTGTGTGTGTGTTTCTCTAGGTTGCAAGTACGTGTGACATACCCAAGATTTGAACTACTTAAAGTTTTATACATTTCTAAGCCTGAAGCTGCACAACCTGCAAAAATAATTATAAAACCAATAGTAAGGACTTGTTTAAAAAGACAAATTAAATTTTCCAGTTAACAGTATTCTTAAAGAAATGTAGTCCATGGGGCCTTTTAAAAAGCATGAGTGTAAATATCTGATAATGGGATCATACAACTGAATTAATCTGAAATTCTACCTGACCAATGTTATAGAAATGTCTCCCAACTACAATATTATTATAAAAACACTAGGTAGATTTGATGCATGTTCCTATGTACATGACATACTCATGCCTATTACAGATCAATAGAGTCATTATATTGATGACTGAAAACATCTGTTCTTTATCTCTGTTCGTTATTGGCCACTTATCTATTATGATCATTCAAAATACCACAACATTTGAAAATTCAATAAAATTAAGATTATTCCTGGAATGTCACAGTTATTATTTTTCATCATTGGGCCCATCTGTGTAAGACTTTTGAGGAAGACTTTAGGCATGATCTAGAAGCTTACCAAATAATCTCTGACCATACACTCTCATGTCTGGTGCTTTGTCTACTCATTACTTTGGCAAATTGATAGTTCTTTCCATTATTACAGAAGCTGTTTTTGATCTATTTGGTTTTCATTGAGAAGACATCATACAGAAAGGGTCTCAGGTAGCTATCAATTAGCCATTGAAAAGATAAATGAAAAATCAAGCCTATGATTTTTATGGATCTGATATACTTTCTAAAAGTCATATTTTAACAACTTGTTAAAATATCCTATTTTTCCTTTGCAGTAAATATTTCCATCCCGTGAGTTTAGATCTTATGGTACAGTCATATTCTTCAGTTAATATCATCACAACATCCTCATTTTACTGTTTTGTTTGTCTCTAGTTTGAGACCTTCATAAAAGCTGTATTAATTACATTAATTGAAAAATTTGTGAAAGGAATTGAAGGA
>PVIC010017498.1:0-32682 GCA_004025085.1 Thryonomys swinderianus
CTTTGTAGTTCAGGCTGGCCCTGAGCTCACTATGTAGCCCAGGCAAGCCGCCGCGAACTCAGCAATCCCCTTGTCTCTGCCTCCCGAGTGCTGGGATGACAGGCGTGAGCCACCACGCCCGGCATTGTGGTATGCGGAGGCATTGATTGCTGGTGGGCGTGAGTCTCCACGCCCAGCATTCTATGTGGTTTCCGGGGATCGAACTCAGGACCTTGTGCTTGCGAGACAGGCGCCGGAACCACTGAGCTAACCCTCCGTCCCCTGTTTAAACATTTTTAATACGTGCTTTTTTTTTGGAGACAATGTTTCACCTTTGAACTCTTAGTGATCCTCTTGCCAAAGGCTCCCTAGTGCTGGGAGAATGCTTAGACTACAGGCATGCCATTACATCTGCCACTGCCTTTTCTTTTATGTCTTTCTCTTCCTTCAATTTTCCTTCTCCCTCTTCTCTTTCCTACCACCTCTCTCCTCTTCCTCTCTTTCCCTCTCTCGCTCTCTCCCACCCCTTTTTTAAATTTTGAGTTGGTGTTTTGCTAAGTTGCTATGTTACCTTGGCTGAGCTCAAATTGCTGTCCTCCCTTAGCCTCCTGGTTGTCATAGGAGTTGGTACCTATACATAGCACATTTTAGTCCTTTTTAATTCCCCATAACCCTCCTTTGCCCTCTCCCTTCATCCCCAGAGCCCTTCCCATCAGGAGATGTCATAAAGCACTTCCACTTATATTGTACCTTTATAAAATGGAAGATACAAAGATAATTGTAGCATGAATTTATAATCTGGGAGAATAGCAGTATGACAAGAATTTTAATAGAACTTCAGTTAAAATTCATGAATACGAGGTGCTTATTCTGGTATTTGGGGTAAATAATAATCTTATTCTAGTATCTGGGTTAAAAAGCCAGTATTGGGAAGAAATAAATAGAAATGAAGAGAGAAAAGATCATTTCTACTTTGGTAGGTTTGGGATTTCCTGGAAAAAAATTCTTTTTTTTTTTTTTTTGAGACAGGGTCTCACTTTGTAGTCCAGGTTGGCCCTGAGTTCACTATGTAGCCCAGGCAAGCCTCGAACTCAGCAATCCTCCTGTCTCTGCCTCCCGAGTGCTGGGATGACAGGCGTGAGCCACCACGCCCGGCACTGTGGTATGTGGTATGTGGTATTGATTGCTGGTGGGCGTGAGTCTCCACGCCCAGCATTGTATGTGGTTACCGGTGATCGAACTCAGGACCTTGCGGTGATCGAACTCAGGACCTTGCGCTTGTGAGGCAGGCGACAGAACCACTGAGCCAACCCTCTGTACCCAAAAAATTCTTGAAACTCTTGGCTTAACAGAACACAGTCTCCACACTGATTTCATAGTGATTGCACCAGTCTACACTCCCAACTGGAGTGGAAAAGGGATCCTTTTTCCATGGCCTTGCAGAGATTTGTTACTGGTTGATTTCTTGATAGCAGCTCTTATTTGCTGAGTGAGATTAGAATCTCAGGTTGTTTTTATTTACATCTCATGAATGACCAGTGATGTTGAACATTCTTTTATGTTTATTTGCTGTTTATACATCTTTGTCTGAGAAATGTCTTCATTTCAGATGTTCATTTTAAAAGTTTGGGTGTTCTGATTTTTTTGAGGTTTTTTTTTTTTTTTTTGAGACAGTGTTTCTTTCATAGTTCAGACTGACCCTGACCTCACTATGTAGTCCAGGCAAGCCTCGAACTTAGCAATCCTCCTACCTCTGCCTCTTGAGTGTTGAGATTATAGGCTTTAGCCACCACACTGGCACTGTGGTATGTGGTACTGATTGATTGTTGGTGGGTGTGAGTCACCACCCCCAGTATTGGGGTATGTGGTTACCGGGGATCAAACCAGGGACCCTGTCTTGTTAGGCAGGCACCGGAACCACTGAGCTAATCTCCAGTACTTGAGTTCTTTATGTAGTGTAGATAGTAGTCCTTTGTCTGAGGAATAGGTGGTAAAAATATTTTCCCACAATGGGCGTTGTCGCTGGTGGTGGTTTCTCTTGCTGTGCAAAAGCTTTTTAATAAAAAGAGGTCCTGGTGGTTGATTCTTTTTGCTAGTTCTCGGACTGAGATTTTGCTCCTAAAGTCTTTTCCTACACGATTGTCTTCAAGTGTTCTCCTCTGCCTTCCAGCAGGTTTAGTGTTTCTGTTTCAATATTTAGATCTTTGGGCCAGAGATTTAGGCAGAAGCAGGAGGATTGCTGATTTCAAGGCTTGCCTGGACTACATAGTGAGCTCAGGGCCAGCCTCAACTACAAAGTGAGACTCTGTCTCAGAAAAAAAAAAAAATGTAGATCTTTGATCCATTTCAATTTTAGTTTAGTGCATGGTAATAGATCTGGGTCTAGTTTTAATCTTTGGCAAGTTGAAACCCAGTTTTTCCAGCATCATTTATTAAAGAGGCTGTCTTTCCTTCATTGAGCGTGTTTGGCTATTTTGACAAAGTTGAAGTGTCTAGAGTTGTTTCTGCATCTTCCTTGGGTTTCTTTGCTAGTATTAGGCTGTTTTTATCACAATAGCTTTGATAGTATAGCTTCAAGTGGAGGATTGTGAAATCCTCTGATTTGCCTTTGTTGTTTAAAATTACCTTCATTATTATAGGTCTCTTCTGCTTCCAAGTGAATCATTTGGTGATTCCTCAAAAACCTAAAACTAGGGCTGGGGATTTAGTGGCACCATGGGCCTACCTGGCAAGTGCAAAGTCCTGAGTTTGATCCCTATTACTGTAAAAATAAATAGATGGGAAAAAAATTTTTAAGAACTAACAAAAAAAACTAAAACTAGAAGTTCCATTTGACCCAGATACCCTTTTTGGTATCTTCCCAAAAGAAAAACCATCATACCACAGTGATAATGTGTGCATCCGTGTTTATAGCAGCACAGTTTATAATAGCCAAATCTTAGAAATAGCCCAAATGCCCATCAGCTGGTGATTGGATAAAGATGGTTTGTTTTATAAAATCTACTCAGCCATAAAGATTTCGTTTGTAGCTAAATGGATGCACCTTGAGGTCATACTCTTAAGTGAAATAAATAAGAGTCACATGTGTAAACACCAGATTGTTTGGTATGAGAAATAAAGTGTGAGGACCAAAATGAGTAATAGTGTGAAATAGGAAGAAAGTATTCAAAGGTGAAGGAAAACTAGGGAGGGAGGAATGAGGAAAGGAAAGAAGGGAAAAAGAAAAGGAAAAAAAATGGAAACAAAACTTGTGTAAATATTGAGCGGTGAAGGGTTTAAGTGAGGGAAGGGAAAAAAGAACCTGTATCTTGTACAGGTAGAAATTCCCAATGGTGAATGTGGTCATAGTGTTTATCTAAATTGTGTATAAACCTAATGCATTTTTTAAAAACCATAGTCATATGCTAAAGGAGTGTTATACATTCAATTCAGTTTACAGAAAAGCGAAGAGAACTGAAGTCTGATGGTCGTTTAGATAAGGAACTTTCAGAATCCTATGCATTTCTCATGGTTGATCGATATGAGGTGAGTTGATTCTTTGTTGTTTTTTTTTTTTTTTCTTTTTTTTTTTTGAGACAGGGTCTCACTTTCTTGTTCAGGCTGGCCCTGGGCTCACTATGTAGCCCAGGCAAGCCTCGAACTCAGCAATCCTCCTGCCTCTGCCTCCCGAGTGCTGGGAAGGGTGAGTTGATTCTTAACAAAAACAATTGGAGTATATTTCCATGTAAACTAATTTGTGTGTGTGTGTGTGTGTGTGTGTGTGTGTGTGTGTGTGTGTGTGTGTGTGTGGTACCAAGGATTGAACTCAGGCCCTTCCACACATTAGACAACTAATTTACCGCTCTGTTAACATCCCAGCCCTTTTATTCTTTATTTAATTTTAAAATTTTGAGACAGAGTCTTTCTACGTTGCTCAGGTTGCCCTTGAATTCTCAGGAATCTGTCTTCCTTTGCCTCTTACATTGCTGGAGATCATAGGCATGCATGACTGTATTAGCACAGTACACTTCCAGCTTTTTTTTTTCTTTTTTGAGGTGGGGTTCCCCAACTTTCCCAGGCTGGGCTTGAAATTGAAATCTGCTTGGGCTGGAGATTTAGCTCAGTGGTTCCTGTGCCTGCCTAGCAAGCACAAGGTCCCTGGTTTGATTCCTAGTAACCACATACAACAAAACTGGGCATGGTGACTCATGCCCACCGGCAATCAGTACCACATACTACAAATGCTGGGGCTTGGTGGCTCAAGCCTGTAATCCCAGCACTTGGGAGGCACAGGCAAGAGTATTGTTGAGTTTGAGGCTTGCCAGGGTTACATAGTGGGCTCAGTGCCAACCTGAACTACAAAGCGAGACCCTGTCTAAAAAAAAAAAAAAAAAAAAAAAAGGTGAAATCTGCTTGTCAGGTTTTTAAGTAGCTGAGATTATATGCAGGTGCCACTGCGCTGGCTACATTTTTGTTTTTGTTTTAGTTTTTTTTTTTGAAAGGTCTTACTTTGTAATTCAGGTGGGCCCTGAACTCACTGTGTAGCCCAGGCAAGCCTCCAGCTTGCAGCAATCCTCATGCCTGTCTTCCTTAGGACTTCAATTACAGGTGTGTGTGCTATCTTTTTTTTTTTTTTTTTGAGGCAGGGTCTCGCTTTGTAGTTCAGGCTGGCCCTGAGCTCACTATGTAGCCCAGGCAAGCCTCGAACTCAGCAATCCTCCTGTCTCTGCCTCCCGAGTGCTGGGATAACCGGGGTGAGCCACCACGCCCAGCACTGTGGTCTGTGGTATTGATTGTTGGTGAGTGTGAGTTACTATGCCCAGCATTGTATGTGGTTACTGGGATCGAACTCAGGACCTTGCGCTTGCGAGGCAGGCGCCGGAACCACTGAGCTAAATCTCCAGCCCAGGTGTGTGCTGTCTTGCCAACAACTCATTTTCTTTCTTGATACAATCAGAGTAAGTGATTTATAGAAGCGAAATGTTTTGTGATTTGTTTATCAGATATACTCTTTATTTTTCCTTAACACTACTACTGTTTTCTTCCTTTGGAATGTGCTTTATAATACATTTTCCTTCGTTAAAAAGATTATCTTGTTGATTATATGTTCTTGAAACCATTTTTTCTCCTTTAATTAAAAATGTTTAGGTGGAGTTTTGCTGGTTTTTACTTCTTTCTAAATGGGATAATTTGTGAGAGGCAGGAATTCGGGGTATTTCCTACCTAGTATAAATACAGATTCCAGATGTGATTACTTTGGAAGTGTCAGTTTCACATTTCATATGTAGGTATAAACTGATACATATATATGTAAATATATTGCTTGAAATTTCTGTAATGTAGAATGTATATAGCTTTGAAGTTCAGATTTTATTTAAAGTAAATTGCTCTTTGGCGTTTTTAATGTTAGTATGATTGCAAGATGAAATGTTTTGTTTTATTAGGTTCAAAGCATATGTGAAAAAGGATTGCAGGTGGGCCAGTCCAAAATAACAATTCTTGGCAGTCCTTCCATGGGTAAATTATTTTCTTTTTCATTTATATTTACTATTAGTTACCACTAAAAATTACCTAATTTTGCTGTAGTCCTTGTAATTAAATTTATATATTCTTTATCATACTTCCAGGAAAGGAGACTAGTCTCAGGTTCTGAAATGTAAAAACATTTTGTGTCAGCTTGCATGCTTCTAAATTGATCAAAGTTTATTTTTTAATATTTTAGAGTCTTAAATGATTTTGAAAAATGTGATACTTTTTCTTAATTTATTTTACTTTGATTAAAATATCAGCTGTCTCTACTGCCCTTATATACCTTCTATTTTATTATAGAATATTTGGATTTTTTTGTATTCATATCCTACTTAAATTCTTTTAATTTTTCTGTCTCTACTAGGTGTCTATCTTTCTAAATATGCTGACCTATTACAAGCTAATCCTTTGGAAGCTGGGGCAGTGGGCGATGTTATGATTTTTAAAATAATGAAGGTAATTTCAGGTTTTACACTTCACATGTGAAGGCAACATTCTATTTGGATTTTAATTTGAAGCAACCCCAAGTATTTAGGAATTTGATGAAATTAAAATCCACGCTTGTTAGTGTTCAAGTCCATCCTAGTACATGAAGGTACTTTTGAGAGTTGTTTATTCATCATGTTTTACTAAGCTAACTATACTCAACAGTTTTTTTTTTCCTTTCCAAAGAAAAGAATAAACAAAAGAGGTTAATTTGTTGGTAATACAGTTTAGCTTAGTGAAGAATGTTGTGAGTAGAATTTCTAATTATTTATATTGTGATGTTTAGGTGAATAATTGAAAGCTCTTTTTTCTATTTTAGGGTAAAATAAAGAGTATATATGATCCCATGGGTGTGAAAAACCTGGAATCCATGTTAAATAAAAATGCTTTGGACCCCACACCAAAGCATGAATGTCATGTTTCAAAGAATGCAGGGAGAATTACATCACTCTTGGCTTATAGAGCATATGAGCTTACTCAGGTATGTTCCTGGATCCAGTTTAATGTTATGATCTCATCTGTCTGTTACTGAATCAGATTGTTTTCATTTCACCTCTCGTACCACACTAGACTCTGGTTTCTACATATCACTACTGGTTTGCAGTTTCTCTTGAGTGAGACTTACTCAGGTACTTTGACACCTATGCTTCTATTCTTGCCAATTTTTTAGATATATTTTTGGAGTTGAGTCCGGAGATGGTTTTCTTTTCAAATAAGAGAAAAATGGTAATTAAGTTTGGGTGAAATTATTACCTTAATAGTTTATTTTTTCTATGAGATTAACTTTTCAAGGGCAGACCTAGAATCTTAGGCTCTGTTTGTAATGTTTTTATTTGGAAATTTGTTTTACATTTCCAGTGGCCAAACTCAGAGGTTTTCTCAGAAGTGAACTTTTGGAATACTTAGTAGTAGTGGTAGTACCTTGGGATCTGATACAAATAGAAGTAGAAAAAAGTAAACCAAAAAACCAAATAGACTATTATATATCACAAAGTAAATATAAACTTTTTTTTTTTCTTTTGAGACAGGGTCTTGCTTTATAGTTCAGACTTGCCCTGAGCTCACTATGTAGCTCAGGCAAGCCTCAAACTCAGCAGTCCTCCTGCCTCTGCCCCCCGAGTGCTGGAATTACAGGCTGAGCCACCAAACCTGGTGAAACTATTTACTCAACTGAAAAACTACAGGTTTAAGAAATTTTCTGTGAGAGGTGCTTAAATGGTTTTGTTTCTTAAAATAAGATAAATAATAGGCCCGGAGATTTAGCTCAGTGGTTCTGGTGCCTGCCCAGCAAACGCAAGGTCCCTGATTTTATCCCTGGTAACCACATATAAGAATACCAGGTGTGGGGCCGGAGGGTTAGCTCAGTGGTTCCGGCGCCTGCCTCGCAAGCGCAAGGTCCTCAGTTTGATCCCTGGTAACCACATATAATGCTGGGCGTGGAGACACGCCCACCAACAGTCAACACCGCATACCACAATGCTGGACGTGGCTCACGCCTGTAATCCCAGCACTCGGGAGGCCGGGACAGGAGGATTGCTGAGTTCGCGGTGGCTTGCCTGGGCACCATAGTGAGCTCAGGGCCAGCCTGAACTACAAAGCGAGACCCTGTCTCAAAAGAAAAAAAGAAGAATACCAGGTGTGGGGCCAGAGGGTTAGCTCAGTGGTTCCAGCGCCTGCCTCGCAAGTGCAAGGTCCTGAGTTCGATCCCCAGTAACCACATACAATGCTGGGCGTGGAGACTCACGCACACCAGCAATCAATACCTCATACCACAATATTGGGCATGGTGGCTCACACCTGTAATCCCAGCATTTGGGAGGCAGAGACAGGAGGATTGCTGAGTTCCAGGCTTGCCTGGGCTACATAGTGAACTCAGAGCCAGCCTGAACTACAAAGTGAGACCCTGTCTCAAAGAGAAAAAAAAAAAAAGAATACCAGGTGTGGTGACTCATGCCCACCAGCAATCAGTACCATATACCACTGTTGGGCCTGGTGACTCGCACTTGTGTAATCCTAGCACTGGAGAGGCAGAGGTAGGATTGCTGAGTTCAAGGCTTGTCTGGGCCTCATAGAGAGCTCAGAGGCAGCCTGAACTTCAAAGTGAGGATGCTGTCTGAAAGAAAAAAGAAAAGGTAAATACAAAGTTTCATTCTGTACTACTTGCCTACTAAATTTTACATTTTCTTATTTTTAGTATTACTTTTATGAGTATGGCTTTGATGAACTAAAGCGAAGACCAAGACATGTTTGTCCATATGCAGTTGTGTCTTTTGATTACAGAGATGATATACAAACTCCAAAGTTTGTTTCTTCATCAAGGTAGGACTTAAAAGTTTTAGACATCATCTAGAGTAAGGTCAACACTTCCGGGCTAGAGAAACTTGTCTCTCCCACTTAAAATTTCCATAAACTGTATCTGATTTCTTTTGACATTGTAGGTTTGTGTAGTTAAGTTCATGGCAGTTTTTAAAAGTGAAATTTTGGATATGTTTCCTACAATTGGGAGCTTTTGTAAATGATGCCCTGCCCATTCCTTAAATCAATTAAATCTGACACTTTTTAGGGAACCTAGGCATTGGTAGTTTTTTTAAAGCTTCATGTGATTTTAATTATTAGCCAGTATTGTGTACCAGTGATAATTTCTTAAGAAGACTAAGATGATCAAAATAGTTTCCTGTTCTCCTCTGTGGTGATTCTAGAAAATGTTTTAACCACATGGCTTAAGTAAATTTATAGAGATGTAGGTAAGATAGTTAAATGTCTGTTTATTTTCATTTTGAGTTGTAGTACGTTCTTAAAATTACTTGTGATTACTAGAACCTCTCCCACTGAGCTATATTCTCTCTCACTCCTTTTAAAAACTTATTTTAGGGCTGGAGATTTAGCTCAGTGGTTCTGGTGCACCTGCTTCTCAAGAGCAAGATCCTGATTTTGATCCTGGTAACCACACACAATGCTGGGCATGGTGACTCATGCCCATCAGCAATCAATACCACATACCACAGTGCCGGGAATGGTGGCTCATGCCTGTCATCCCAGCACTCAGGAGGCAGAGACTGGAGGATTGCTGTGTTGGAGGATTGCCTGGGCTCCATAGTGAGCTCAGGGCCACCCTGAACTACAAAGTGAGACTGTGTCTCAAAAAAAAAAAAAAAAAATTAAAAATTTGAGACAAGACCTCATGTTGCTGCAAAGGTTGACCTTAAACTTACGATCCTCCTTTCTCAGCCTTCTGTGATTATAGACATGTGCCACCATGCCTGACTGAAATACTGCTATTTTAAATGTCACAGATGAAACATTTATGAATGTATTTCATATGAACCTCTTTATTAATTTTCTAAATTGAGTTATCCTGTCATCCATTTAAGTTACTTAAAATACTGCAGTTTTTCACTTTAGTGAATAAATCCTAGAAACCATCCACAGACATAAGTACTAATCCACATAATATTAGACAGTTATGTTTTTATCCTTTTTAAAATATCACCCTAAATTTATGATCTGTGATATAAATATTTATTAGAGCATATTTTTATAAGTGATCTCTTAAGTCTAGCACCTAAGAAGTCATACCCCTGAGAATAATGACTTTTTTGAGACAGGGTCTTATTTGTAGCTCAGACTGGCACTGAACTCACTAGGTAGCCCAGGCTAGCCTTGAACTCAAAGCAGTCCTCCTGCCTTTGCCTCCCGAGTGTGGGGATTATAGGTGTGAACAACCACACATGGCATAGTGGTATGTGGTACTGAGGATCAAACTCGGGACCTTGTGCTTGCCAGGCAGACACCAGAATGACTGTACTAAATTGCTGGACCACTGTTTATTTTCTTTTACTCCTCTTTGATTCTGATTTTTGTGTCAGACAAGCATTGATGAAACATCGATCCTGTACCTTGAATGTTCCATGAATGCCAATATTTTGGGACCTTGCCTTGGCTGTCCCTTTTTTTCCCTAGTTGCTGTATCTCTGGAGGTTTTCTTACACTGCTATTCTCTCCCTAGAGGTGACCTTCTCAGTAAGGCCTTTTTTATTTTAGCCTCTATACTACATGTCTTTTTCTTCATAGCATATAAAATCATCATCACCTGGTACGCTTTATACATTTTTTAGTTATCATTTGTCTTCCTCATTAGAGTAAATTCTATGAAATTCAGCATGGATTTTGTCTTTTTATCCCTGTGTTCTTGGTAAATAACAGAATTTTATTAGTGAATTTTTTTTTTTTGGAGACAGGGTCTCGCTTTGTAGTTCAGGCTGGCCCTGAGCTCACTATGTAGTCCAGGCAAGCCTTGAACTCAGCAATCCTCCTGCCTCTGCCTCCTGAGTTCTGGGATTACAGGGGTGAACCACCACACCCGGCACTGTGGTATGTGGTATTGATGGCTGGTGGGCGTGAGTCTCCACGCCCAGCATTGTATGTGGTTACCGGGGATCGAAGTCAGGAGGACTTTGTGCTTGCGAGGCAGGCGCCGGAACCACTGAGCTAAATCTCCGGCCCTAATGAATATTTTTTAATGTCAACTGAATATATGTTGAGCCTTTTTTCCCTAATCTTTTCTAATCACCAAGATAAAATAATTGAAAGAAACTTTAATGGATTTTTTTTCTGTTAAGGATATTTTTTGGGCAGATTGCTTTACTTTGGGCAAATGTATAGAAAAATTAGTACTATTTTTTTTTTCTGAGTACACTTGGATTTATTAAATTTTGTAATGAGAAAGATTCATTTGTTCTACTTGGAGGAAGGATTTCATCCTTTTACATAGTATTAGCATTACAAATGGCATTTATAGACTGGGAATGTAGCTCAGTGGTAGATTGCTTTCCTAGCATGCATGAGGCCATGGTTTCAATCCTTAGGATGACAAAAACACACTTGTATTAAGGGTTCTGAATGTTAACTTTGTTTTTACCAATCAGTAATTTCTTTTCTTTTCTTTTTAAACATTTGTAGATCTAACAGCTTTAATGCAGATAGAAACATAGGTAAGATTTTTGTATTTCTTTAATTTTATAAATTGAAAGAACACATACAATAAAAGATAAATAAGGGCTTTGTTTTTTATAAAGAATAAAAATCTAAAAAGTATGAAAAAGCAGATGAGGCTGTGTGATCATGTAGAATAATTCTTGATCAAGCATAAGGTCTGCTGAATTTAAGCTTCTAGTTCTGAAGATAGAACAAAGGGTAATTTTAATTCAAACAGATAAATGATAAATAGATTTCACAACTCAGCCTTTATTTTTTTGAGAAAAGGTCTTGCTATGTAGTTCAGGCTGACTTTGAACTCACTGTCTAGCCCAGTTTGTAATAATCCTCTTGTCTCAGCAGCTCAGATTACAGGCATGTACTACCATACCTGGCTATAACTCAGCCTTTAAAAAGTAGAAAATTCATCAGAAGTCTAGCATTTAGAAGGGATAAAGATTAAAGGCAACTTTGACATTATAGTTGGGTTTCTTCAAGTGAATGAAGATAGGAGATATTGTGGTCATTCATGCACTGCCAGATTTAACAGTCTTGGGGAAAGTAAAAGGCAGTGATTGTATTGTCTTTGCTTGCTTCTTAGCTTTGTGACGCAATGTAGACAGAAAAATAGGTTACTTGTTAAAAATGAATTTTCTTTTTTTAGTAGAAAAGATAACCTTTTCTGGGCTGTCAAGTGACAACAGTGTTGCTGCTTCTTTTTATTTAGATAAATTTAACTATACCTTGTGGAAAGGACAGCTTTTAAATAAAGGAAAGCTTCTGTGTTACATTTCTCTGAGGTCAGCTACTCGTGCTTTTTTGCCTATCAAGCTGTAAGTATAAGAAAATAATAATGATTATTACTAGTTTCTTTTAACTTTTCTATATTTACATTTGCTTTGTTCTAGAACTTTTAAATATATTTACTGTTTTTTGTTTTGTTTTGTTTTTTGAGACAGGGTCTTGCTTTGTAGTTCAGGCTGGCCCTAAACTCATAGCCCAGGCAAGTCAAGCTCACAGCAGTCCTCCTGCCTCTGCCTCCTGAATGCTGAGATTACAGGCATGAGCCACCACATCCGGTATTGTGGTGTGTGGTTACCAGATTGAATTTGGGGCCTTGTGCTTGCAAGGCAGACACAGGAACCACTGAGCTACATCCTCAGCCCCATAAATATGTTTACTTTTTAAAAGATTGATTTAATAACTTTAGAAACTTAGTTGGTAAAAGGAGATCTATTCTTTGTCTTGATTTGAAGATGGGCTACTTGAACACATTTGTCATAAAAATTGCTGTTACTGGTTTCAAGTAAAAAAACATTTTTTATTTGGCAATTTTAATGTCAGACTTCAAAGTTGAATATCATAGACTTAAAAGTTTTGTGTTGGAAATATTTCAGTGTGGTAAATTAAGTTAAAATATACAGGCTCAGTGCCAGGTGTGGTGGCTCACGCCCGTAATCCCAGCACTCCTCAGGAGGCAGAGGCAGGGGGATTACTGAGTTCAAGGCTTGTCTGGGCTACATAGGGAGCTCAGGGCCAGTCTGAACTCTAAAGCGAGACCCTGTCTCAAAAATAATTATACACATATGGGCTGTTTTCTATGCTGTGTTACACATTTTGGGGTAGAATGATCTATAATGATGTACTACCACCACAGTATACATTATGGGCCTTTGTTAGGATTTGAAAACTAAGATTGTACTTGAATTACCTTTAATAAAATGTCAATTTTTAATCCTTTGTTATTACTGAATTGACATATAGCATTAGCTTTTGGCTGTGGATACATGTTTTATAATATTGCAGGCTATTTATCTATGTTTAGGCATCTGGACTTTCCATACCAAGTCCTCTTTAGAATAAGAGTGAGATATTAATAAATAGACTGATCTTCCATTAAGTGTGTGTGTATGTGTGTGTGTGTGTGATATTGTTAGAGTTAAAAATATAGGTAAGGCAAACATACTTTTTTGTTTTTTTCTCCAGTCCTGAAAAGTTAGATGTTGAAACAGTTATGAGTATTGACCATCTGAAACAGAAAATTCCTCCAGCACTATTTTATAAGGAAACATACTTAGGTCCAAATGAAGGTAATTTAATAAAATAATTAATTTTACTAAAATATATGAGAAGCACACTCTGTTTGGATACTTACTGTGTTTTTTATGTCAGTTTTGAAGAATGGAATGTATTGCAGCCTTTATGAAGTTGTAGAAAAGACAAGAATCGGAAGTAACATGGAAAATTTACTCCAAAAATTAGACAAAGAAAAACTGGTGAGTGAAAAGTTTAAAAATACACCTTATCCTTTGAAAACATAGTAGTGATTATATTAGTATTTCAGTTTATTTTTGCCTCTGAAAGTAATAGTCTTTCTGGGTGTTTTTTGGTACGAGGGATTGACCTCAGGACTTTGTGCTTGCCAGGCAGTTGCACTACCACTGAGCTAAATGACTAGCTGTGCTATTTAGTTAATATTTTAGTATGTCTTATTTTCTGGCCATGACGTCAGACCTTCGACAATATGGCACATGTGCTGCAGCCAGTTGTTTTATCATTGAAACCTCTAAAAGGTTCACTGTCATCTTTGTCATGATGTATCTTTATCATATGTTGTTGTTTTGTTTTGTTTGTTTTGAGACAGGGTCTTGCTTTGTAGTTAAGGTTGGCCCTGAGCTCACTATGTAGCCCAGGCAAGCCTCGAACTCACAGCAGTCCTCCTGCCTCTGCCTTCCAAGTGCTGAGATTACAGGTGTGAGCTACCACACCTGGCATGGTGGTATGTGGTACTGATTGCTGGTGGGTTGAGTCGTCATGCCCAGTATTGTTGTATGTGGTTACTAGGGATCCAACCAGGGACCTTGCACTTGCTGGGCAGGCGCTGGAACCACTGAGCTAGATCTCTGGCCCTATCATACTTTATAATTATGAATATGATAGTAAAGTATTTTCTGAGGTTTTTTGTTTTGTTTTGTTTTGTTTTAGAAGTATTTTTTTTTGAAGTATTGTTTTATTTAGAAGTATTTTGTTTTGTTTTAGAAGTATTTTTTGGGTACTGGAGATTGAACCCACAGACTTTGTATTGAACTACTTCCAGTCCTTTTTATTCTTTATTTTGAGATGATGTTTTATTAAGAGTTGTCAGAAGAGTAGCAGACAGATTTTCTTCTATATATTATCTCTTCTATGCTCTGTTGTTTCTCTTGCTCTGAGGAAACTTTCTGATTTGATACAGCTTACTTCTCAATTTTTGTGATTATTTCCTGTGCTATTGGAGTCCTGCTTAAGAAGTATGCCTGGGCTGGGAATTTAGCTCACTGATGGCTCTGGGTGCTTTGAAAGCACAAGGTCCTGTGTTCGGTCCCCAGAACCAAAAAAAAAAAAGTCTGCCCATGTCGATGGCTTCAGATGTTTCTAGTATGTTTTATTCTAGCAGTTTCAGAGTCTTAGTTCTTATACATAGTTCTTTGATCCATTTTGAAATCGATAGGTATCAACTTCTAGTTATCCACAGATGACTATCCTATTTTCCCAGTATTATTTGTTAAGCAGTCTTTTCTCCCATATAGGTTTCTTGCCCTGTCAAAATCAGTTGTAGTTGCATAGATATATTTCTGTGTCCTCTCTACTGTTCCATTGGCTTATGTGTCTGTTCTTGTGCCAGTACCATGCTGTTTTCATTAGGCTGGCTTTATAGTATCCTTTGAAATTAGGTATTATGATACTTTTAGCTGGCTCTTTGTGCTTAATATTGCTTTGTTAATTTGAATCGTTTAGGAGTTTTGGAATTTTTTTCCTAGTTCTGTGAAGAATGTCATTGGGATTTTGATGAGAATTGCATTGAATCTATATAGAATGCCTATTCTGACAATCCATGTACATGTATGGAGGTCTGTCTATATTCTAGTGCCTTAAATTTTTTTGACCTATAATTTTCATTGTAGAGGTTTTTTACCTGTGGTTCAACCTTGATTCCTAGGTACGTTATTTCATTTTTTGGAAGCTATTGTAAATGGAATTTTTTTCTAATTTGTTTCATTTTGTTACTGTTGCATAAAAACGCTGTGGTCTTCTAATGTTCATTTTATGTGTGTGTATGTGATAATGTTTTTGCAGGGGGTGGCATACTGGGATTTGAATCCTGGATTCATAACAAGTAACAAGTATTTGCTTTACTATGGTGCTATGTTTATGGCCATATTTCAGCTTTTTTATTGTATATATAGAAGTATATGTATATGTATGTATGTATGCATGTATGTTGAGTTTATGTCAGTCAGTGTGATACTTGATACTTTTTTATGTTCTTGGCATTTCTATGCAGATTTCATTATCTGGAAGGAACACTGTTTTTGTGTTTTGCAGGAGGGTCTCACTGTGTATCCCAGGGTAGCCTCCCAACTTTCCTGTGCTCAAGGGCTCCTCCTGCCAAGTGGCTGGCCCTGCAGGCACTAGTTTTTACACTTAATTTCTTAGTGTCACTGTGCATTCAAAATTCCTTTAGGCTAATGTTTGATTTGTAGACATTACTGTCTTTTTGATTTTAAAACGATCACTTCTAATGTTTCATCAGGTGGAAAATTTGAAGATCTTTTGTAAATATTGTAAAGCTATTGGGACCTTGCTTTTATACATGAAGGGATTTTGAATTTGAGTGAAGGTATATATTTTTTTCATTTTTAGGGTTCTCTAAAGAAAAAATTGACCGAAGAATGTATTGTGTGTGTGTGTGTGTGTGTGTATGTGTGTAAAAGATTTATTATAAGGAATTGGTTGGGCTGGAGATTTGGCTCAGTGGTTCCAGTGCCTGCCTCTCAAGTGCAAAGTCCCTGGTTTAATCCCCGGTAACTGCATACAACAATACTGGGCTTGGTATGCCCACTGGCAATCAGTACCTCATGCCACAGATGCCCGGCTTGGTGGCTCAAGCCTGTAATCCCAGCACTCGGGAGGCAGAGGCAGGAGGATTGCTGAGTTCAAGCCTTGCTACATAGTGAGCTCAGGGCCAGCCTGAACTACAAAGCGAGACCCTGTCTCCAAAAAAAAAAAAAAAAAAAAAGAATTGGTTGACATGATAATGGAAGCTGAAAATGTGTAGTTAGCTAGCTGGCTTGTTTCTTTTTGGATCAGTTAACATGGTTTTGTTTTTTCTTTAAGAATTTGTTTCATCTAAGGTTTCAAATTTGTAAGGCTAGAATCATTCATATAGTTTCTTTAATATGTGTTTTGAGCACTTGTTCCATTGTTCATTATTGTAATTCTCTTCAGAGGTTTGTCTTTTTTTGTCTTAAATACTGGTTTTGGCCCTTTGTGTTGTAGTTTTGTTTCACTATTTTCTGATGTTTCTATTTTTTTAAAGATTCAGTGTGTTGATTTCTGACTTGAAAAAAAGAACAGGCTATACTTTTCTTAAGGAATACTTACTTTCAAGTACTGCTTTATTGCATTACACTTCTTTTTTTGTACTGGTGATTGAACCCAGGGCCTTTATATGGAGCTACATTCTTAGACCTTCCTTTTTATTTATTTTTTTGAGGCAATGTCTTGTTTTGTAGTTCAGGCTGGCCCTGAGCTCACACTATGTAGCCCAGGCAAGCCTCAAACTCAGCAGTCCTCCTGCCTCTGCCTCCTGAGTGCTGGGATTACAGGCATGAGCCACCATGCCCGCCACTGTGGTATGTGGTATTGATTGATTGCTGATGAGTGTGAGTCACCACGCCCGCATTGTGTGTGGTTACTGGGATCGAACTCAGAACCTTGGGCTTGCGAGGCAGGCACTGGAACTACTGAGCTAAATCTCCAGCCCTCTTATTTTTTTGAGACAAGATCTCATTAAAGTCACTAAGTTGTCCAGGTTAGGTTGAAAATTGGGTTTTCTTGCCTGAGCTTCCCAGAATGCATAGATTACAGGTGTATGCTACCATGTCTGGCTTCCATGTTTTAATATGTAGTATCTTTGTTATCATTTAGTTCTATGTCTGATTTAGTTTTCATCATGTTTTAGAATATTCACCTCTCTACGAGGTGAATATTATATGATGTAGAGGTATGTGTTTTCATTTCTAAGTAAATGTACAAGGAATACTTTGCTTTTAAAAAAATGTCTAATATAACTGCATGATAATTGAACAGGTAGAATGATTTGGAAATTGTTCAGACTTGCTTAAGAGATTTGTGTGGTCAGTTTCTATAGATGCTTCCTATGTTTGAGGGAAATTTATATTCTTTTTTTTTTTTTTTGCTTTTTTGAGACAGGGTCTCGTTTTGTAGTTCAGGCTGGCCCTGAGCTCACACTATGTAGCCCAGGCAAGCCTCAAACTCAGCAGTCCTCCTGCCTCTGCCTCCCAAGTGCTGGGATTAAAAATTTATATTCTTTATTGGATGCTGGATGCACAATTCTGGAATGACAAGTTTTTTTTTTTTGGAGACAGAGTCTCACTTTGAATTTCAAGCTCCCCTGAGCTCACTGTGTAGCCCAGGCAAGCCTAAAACTCAGCAGTCCTCCTGCCTCTGCCTCCAGAGTGTGGGGATTATAGGCGTGAACCACCACACCAGGCATTGTGGTATGTGGTACTGATTGCTGGTGGGTGTGAGCCACCACACCCAGTATTTTTGTATATGGTTGGTAGAGGGAACCAGGGACCTTGTGCTTGCTAGGCATGTGCCGGAACCACTAAGCTAAATCTCTGGCCCTTGGCTTCTATTTTTTTAAGAGTTCACCTCTGGTTTAAATATTTGTTATAGGTCATTGTTTTGTTCTGGTGGCTTTTTATTTTTAGTCTTTGATGACTTGCAATTACATTATTCAAGTACAGATTTCATATTTGCCTAGCTCATGTATATTTTTTCATATCTATGAGTTTATATTTTCATTTATGGGAAAATTGTTAGCTCTTATCTCTGGTTAAACCTCTTTATTCTCTAGTCTTTTAAGGCTGTGAAAAACCATGTCATAACCATTTTATTCTGTTCTTTATGTCTGTTAATTTCTCTTTTTTTCCCCATATACTTGTTTGTCTTGCAGTTTACATTTATCCTAACTACATTCTAATACAAAAGTTCTGGCTTTAAGTATGTCTAATTTCCTAATTGATTTGAGTTTCTAATTTCATAGAGAATTTTTTTCCTGAGAGTTATATTTGACTCATTTTGTTTTGTTTGAGACAGTCCCATTTTGTAATTCAAGGCAGCCTTGAACTCTATATAGCCCAGGTTGGTCTGAACTTATGGTAGTCTTTCAGTGCTGGCATTACAGTCATACACCACTATGGTAGGCCATTTGATTCTTTTTGGATCTGCCTGGTCCTTTTTTCATAACTCTGTTTTTTTGTTGTTATTGTTGCGGTACCAAGGATCATACTCGGGCCCTTGTACTTCCAAAGTAGGTGTGGTACCACTTGAGCTAAATCCCAGCCCTTGCCTGGTCATTTTCTAAGGGGTTGTTATTTATTTTTTTCAGATATATTAACTGAGTATCTGTTACGTACCAGGCATTATTCTAGGAGGTGAACATTATACTCTGGTATTCCTTGCCTTTTTGTTTTTGTTTGTTTGTTTTTTTATCGAGACAGGGTCTCACTTTGTAGTTCAGGCTGGCCCTAAACTCACTATGTAGCCCAGGCTAGCCTTGAACTCACAGCACTCCTCTTGCCTCTGCCTCCCAAGTGCTGGAATTGCAGGCGTGAGCCACCACACCTGGCCTCTTTGCCATTTTTTAATTGAAATGCAATTCACACATTTTAGCCTTTTTTTTTTTTTTGGAGACAGGGTCTCGCTTTGTAGTTCAGGCTGGCCCTGAGCTCACTGTGGTGCCCAGGCAAGCCGCTGTGAGCTCAGCAATCCTCCTGCCTCTGCCTCCCAAGTGCTGGGATTACAGGCGTGAGCCACCACACCCAGCACTGTGGTATGCAGTGTTGACTGTTGGTGGGTGTGAGTCTCCACGCCCATCATTGTATGTAGTTACCGGTGATCAAACTCAGGACCTTGAGTTTGCGAGGCAGGAGGCAGGCCCTGGAAGGACTGAGCTAACCCTCCAGCCCACATTTTAGCCTTTTTAAATATACAATTTAGTAGTTCTTAGTATGTTGATAGTGTTGTGTAACTGTCATTGCTAATTCTAGAAAATTATTATCTCTGAAAAAAACTGTTGTAGCCCATAATCATTCATTCTGAATTCCACAAGTCTCAGAAAATGATCCCCGGAGACCTTGTAATCAGTCTGTGACCCCTGGACTTCATTTGGTCTGTCCCACCGGGCTTCTCCCACTATCAGTCCTGTAAAGGTGCTGCTAGAATGAAGTGCTTCTAGGTGTTTTAAGAGTTTGGCACTGGTTGAATTGAAAAGGGAGAAATTGTCCCTTGGGAAGTAGGTTTATGCAGACTTTTGAAATCCCCAAACGATTCTACTTTATTTTCGCGTGTTCAATTTTTTTTTTTTTTTTTTTTTTTTTGAGACAGGGTCTGGCTTTGTAGTTCAGGTTGGCCCTGAGGTCACTGTGTAGCCCAGGTGAGCCCTGAATTTAGCAATCCTCCTGCCTCTGCCTCCTGAGTACTGGGATTACAGGTTTGAGCCACCATGCCTGCCATTGTGGTATATGGTACTGTTTGCTAGTGAGCATGAGTACCCACATCTGGTATTTTATACAGTTACCAGGTATCAAACCAGGGACCTTGGTAGGAGGTGCTGGAATAACTGAGCTAAATCTTTGGCTCTCAATGGTTTTATTAAATATGAATGAGTAGCATAGTCATTTTTGTCCTTTAAATTTTAGTTTTCACTCAGTTTGCTTTTTGGTATTGTTTAATAGGAATTTAGATAGAATGAATTTTCTTTCAGAACTTAGCTATCCCTTTGATGTTCAGCTACCATCCTCAATTCCTCATTTGCTGTGTTGGGAATTTAATAACAGATTTTAAATTAATGGTGGAAATATGAAGTCTTCTGGGAAAAATTAATAAGTTGGCTTCACAGTTTATTTGGATTATTTTAGTAACATTCTCCATTTAGATTGTGAAAACAAATTGGAATGAAATTCTCCTAATCAGCAGAGTTGGTAGAAAGAGTTTTGGGGAGGGGTGGTGCTGAGGATGAAATAATTTTAAATGGAGCCTTCCTGTGGATGGACCACATGGAGTGCTACTCTCCCCTTGTCTTTTTTTTTTCCTTCCTCCACTTCCTCTTCTTTTTCCCCTTTCCCCTTCCACCATTTCCCTTCGGAGACACTTCCCCAAGCAGGCACCTGTGCTCATTGCCCTGTGGTAAGAGGGAACCTCCTCCTCTCTTGGGTACCAGAAGCTGCATTGGTGGCTGTGGCCTTAGACCCAGGGTTGTCATGGAAGTGAGTCACTGATACTTGGCCTGCACCTATCGGTTAGGCTCATTTCCCTTGCTTAGCCTGGCCCCTTTCTCTTTCCTTGGCTGTTGAGCTCAGCTGCCAACCTGCTGTGTGCTGCAGATGGGAGGAGGTGATTCCTTGAATTCACCCACATTGCCCCTGGAAGGCATATATAGCTCCGCCAGGAGGAGTAGGTAGTTAAACCAAGCTGGGTGGCAGGCAGATCCAAAGGATATCGTGAAGTTTCCAGAACCTTTGGAAAACCAGAGATTGTCTTTCTAATTGGAAAAGGCAATCTCTAGGGAAGTCTAAATGGAAAGTGTTCTGAAAATACCTGCAAATCAGAAAGATGAAGTAACAGTGCCTGGCCAGACTAAAGTACCAGTTCAACCTTTATCCAGAAACATCTCTGGTTAGCAGGTTTTTATTTGCTGTAAAGGCATTTCAGTACTGAAGAGACAGTTTTTGTGGATGTTCTTCTGAAATTTTGAGAATGAAGAGAATTATTTTTGATAAATTCAATTGGGATCTTTGCACAGTGACACCTTTGGATTTTCTTCACATGTTCCATTGCATTGTCAACCAGGCCTCAGTTTTTTTCAGTTAGCCCAAATTGAGCCCATCTCAATATTTGGCAGTCCTTATCAAATGAACACTTCACTGTATGGGCTACAACCAACTTCTGCAATTCAAAGGATCCATGCTTGCTCTGGCCGTGGTTAGCTTGGACATGATTGGCTTCCTCACACAGTGGAACTGCTTCAGGAAGCCCTGGTGGATAGCTCTCAATTGATCCACTGTGGGGAGTTTGTGGCACATTGACTTTGTACTCTGCAGTCTTCCCTCCTTCTAAATTCCATTTATGTCTACTGCCCCTTAAAGCACACCCTGGATGATCTATGACAAAGGAAGGAACGTTCAGATTACATCCCTTTTCTATCTCTGACCGAGATTTCTCTAACCTTCTTCTATCCTCACAGTGGCCAGTGGGTGCAAGCACATCTCTGCTAAAATGCAAAGTGGGAAATCAAAGTGCTTGACCTCTATGATGGAATCAAGGGCCTCTACAGTAAGATAATGCTGCAGAAAATGTGCCTTCTGTGTGGGGCATTGATGTGTCAACATTAGAGGGACATGTGTCCTCTTGTCTATTTTTTTTTTTTTTTGAGACAGTGTCTCGCTTTGTAGTTCAGGCTGGCCCTGAGCTCACTGTGGTGCCCAGGCAAGCTGCCGTGAACTCAGCAATCCTCCTGTCTCTGCCTCCCGAGTGCTGGGATGACAGGTGTGAGCCACCACGTCCGGCATTGTGGTATGCGGTGTTGATTGTTGGTGGGCGTGTCTCCACGCCCAGCATTATATGTGGTTACAGGGGATCAAACTCAGGACCTCACTGGAACCACTGAGCTAACCCTCCAGCCCCATCCTCTTGTCTATTTTTGCAGCCTGTTTCTGTCATGTAGTTTCACATGTGTTACCTTCCAAGGTTATCTAGTTGGAACAGTCTGTAAAACTAGGAGAGGCTGGGCTGGAGGGTTAGCTCAGTGGTTCCGGCGCCTGCCTCGCAAGCGCAAGGTCCTGAGTTTGATCCCCTGTAACCACATATAATGCTGGGCGTGGAGACACGCCCACCAACAATCAACACCGCATACCACAATGCCTGAGGTGGTGGCTCACGCCTGTCATCCCAGCACTCGGGAGGCAGAGACAGGAGGATTGCTGAGTTCACGGCAGCTTACCTGGGCACCATAGTGAGCTCAGAGCCAGCCTGAACTACAAAGCGAGACACTGTCTCAAAAGCAAAAAAAAAAAACAAAAAACTGAAGCAAGGGCCTGGAGGGTTAGCTCAGTGGTTCCAACACCTACCTCGTAAGTGCAAGGACCTGAGTTCAATCCCCAGTAACCACATATAATGCTGGGCGTGGAGACACACCCACCAACAATCAACACCATATACCACAATGCCAGACGTGGTGGCTCACACCTGTAATCCCAGCACTCGGGAGGCAGAGACAGGAGGATTGCTGAGTTCGCTGCAGCTTGCCTGGGCACCATAGTGAGCTCAGGGCCAGCCTGAACTACAAAGCGAGACCCTGTCTCAAAAAGCAAAAAAAAAAAAAAAAAAACTAGGAGAGGCTATGGAGGGCTATATAACTTGTAAGGCTGATTTGAAGTAAGCTAGAAAAAAGAGTACCCTCATTTACTTGTGTAGTTAATTATAATTCAGTAATGTTTAAAGGCCCAAAAGTATTTACTGAAACTTTTTTTTTGAGACAGGGTCTCGCTTTGTAGTTCAGGCTGGCCCTGAGCTCACTGTGTAGTCTAGGCAAGCTTCGAACTCAGCAATCCTCCTGTCTCTGCCTCCCGAGTGCTGGGATTACAGGCGTGAGCCACCATGCCTAGCCACTGAAACTTTTTTAAAAGTAAATTTTTTTGGCAGTATGTCAGTTCATCTCTTTTTCTCTGCTAAAATATAGCTTGCCCCATGTCAAAAAATTACAGTGGGGGCCAGAGATTTAGCTCAGTGTTTCTGGCGCCTGCCCAGCAAGTGCAAGGTCCTAATTTCAAGCCCCAGTAACCACATACAACAATACGGAGCATACTGGACATAGTGACTCATGCCTGTAATCCTAGCACTCAGGAGGCAGAGGCAGGAGGATTGCTGAGGTAGAGGCTTGCCTATGCTACATAGTGAGTTCAGGGTAAGCCTGAACTACAGAGCAAGACCCTGTCTCAAAAAAAGAAAAGAAAAAAAAATAATAATACGGGGCATGTTGACTGATGCCCACCAGCAATCAGAAACACATACCACAGTGCTGGGCATGATAGCTCATGCCTGTAATCTCAGCATTTGGTAGGCAGAGGCAGGAGGATTGCTGAATTCGAGGCTTGCCTGGGCTATATAGTGAGCTCAGGGCCAGCCTGAACTCCAAAAGTGAGACCCAGTCTCAAAAAAATTTTTTTAAAAATTATGTCTTATTTCTTAAACTTTAAATGGCATGTAACTGGTACACTTACAGTTGTTGAAAGCAGTTTTGACATTTGTGCAAAAGAATTTGTGACAAAGTTAATCTACCCAGGTGCTCACTAAAGAAGCCTATATGTATAGATTTTTGCAACTGATTTATTTTTCACTCATTGGTAATCAGTATGAGACCTTCTAGGTATTGGGGGATTTCTATTAATTGAGTCTGTACCATGTAATGCAGAACCCTTGATTTATGTTGTGGTGTTAGCTTTTTCTGATAAAAATTATTCCATGTTTATAACCTGCCAGTACTTCTCATAATGACTGTTAATTGGATCCTGAGCTCCCTTTGCAGTCCGAAGAAGGTATAGCAGTGAGAACCATGTGCCAATGATTAAAGCTGCTGGGAGCAATGAAAGTTTTCCTTAAGTATATTTTTAAATAAGCAATATTTTGGTTTAAAAGATGTTTTTTTCTTTATAATTACTAGAAAGTGCTATGTATCTGACTTATATTAAGTAGGAATAAAGCAGATGCATTTTTTCTGGTTTCCCAAAATGCAGGTTCTTGTTAAGCCATTGGGAGACCGAGGATTCCTTTTCCTTCTCTCTCCTTATCAAATGGTTTCTCCATATGGTAAGTGATCTTCTGTATTGACTTTATTTTTTTTTGAGACAGGGTCTCTCTTTGTAGTTTCAGACTGGCCCCAAACTCACTTTGTAGCTCAGGCTGGCCTCGGACTCACAGCAGTCCTCCTGCCTCTGCCTCCCAAGCACTAGGATTACAGGTATGAGCCATTACACCTAGCATTGTGATAATAAGGTTCCAGGGATTGAACTTGGGACCTTGTGCTTGCTAGGCAGATGATAGAACCACTGAGCTAAATCCCTAGCCTGTCTTGACTTTTTTTTTGTTTTTTTCCGTTTTTGAGACAGGGTCTTGCTTTGTAGTTCAGGCTGACCCTGAGCTCACTATGTAGCCCAGGCAAGCCTCAAACTCGGCAATCCTCATGTCTCTGCCTCCCGAGTGCTGGGACTACAGGCGTCAGCCACCATGCCCGGTACTGTGGTATGCGGTATTGATTGCTAGTGGGCGTGAGTCTCCATGCCCAGCATTGTATGTGGTTACCGGGATCGAACTCAGGACGTTGTGCTTGGGAGGCAGGTGCTGGAACCACGACCTAACCCTCCGGCCCTGTCTTGACTTTTAAACAGTTTAAAAAAATCTGTCAGTTAAAGCATATTGCTACCAGGTGTGATGACACATGCCTATAATCCCAGTATTTGGTAGGCTGAGGCAAGAGAATTATCACAAGTTTGAGGCTGCCTGGGCTACCTAGTGAGTTTAAGGCCATCCTGAACTACATAGTGATACTTTGTCTCCACAAACAAAACACAACCCTGCAAAACACATCACTAATGAATTTTCTGTTTTTTAGAACATCAGACTGTCAAGTCTCGAATCCTACATGCTTTGTTTCTATTTCAAGAACCTAGAGGCATAATTACTTGTAAGTTCTTAAAATATCTAAATCTACCTACTTATATCTGTGTGTTACTGAAAGTTTTCAGATAACTTACTAAACATTTTATCTTTGCAATATTATGTTTTGGGAAATATTGAGAATCAGGAGTATAACAATTTATATAGTTAATTTTCTTTTATATTGTTAATTTTCTTAGTGATTTTTTTCATTCCTATTTTACTGACCTTAAAGTATTTTGTGTCAGGTTAAATTACAGGCCATTCAAAATTAGTGAGAATTTTTGGTACTCATTCAATAAAATTTACTATTACAATATAAGTTCCCACTAAAGAGTTTACTGTTGGACTAGAATTGTCACTACTGACTTCTTAGTTGTGGCTACTTTGTGCCTGTATCTCTCTATGGGGTAGAAAGTACATGAAGTTGTTACTTATAAGAGAGAGCAATGACATTGCTGTCATTTACAGGAATGTTTTGGAGTTTCAGGTCTTGACATCTTTATGTCTTCTTTTGTTTACCAATGCTTGAATTGCCTAGCGGCAGTATGAAATTAAGATCATCACTGATTGGATGCTTTTTCTTTTAAAAATGTATTCTCCAGCCATATGTGGTGTCTCATGCCTGTAAAGCTAGCAATCAAGAGGCAGAGGCAGGAGGATGTGAGTTTGAGGCTTGCCTGGGCTACATAGTGAGCTCAGGGCCAGCCTGAACTACAAAGCAAGACCCTGTCTCAAACAAATAAAACCATATATATATTCTCCTACTTCATTTATTTTAATTTTTAATCTGGCTGGCTTTGGTTCTGGACATGCACTACTATATACTTGTATGTGTAAGGGTACAGCTAATTTAGTTTAATATTAATATATAAATACTATGCACATTTTTGGAAGTATATATATCTATATTTGATGAATTTGATTGTTTTTTTTGTTGTTCTTTATTTACAGCACAAAAACTTTCAGCCAATACAGTACCACAGGAGAGGCATGAGGTTGAGAATGTACCAGATATATTAAGAATAGCTCAGTTCTTACAGTTTGCTTTGATTCATTGCCGAAAAGAATTCAAAAGTATAAACACTATAAATTTTCATTCTGTTGTTGAAAAGTATGTAAGTGAATTTTTTAAGCGAGGTTTTGGTTCAGGTAAACGAGAATTTATGTTTTCATATGATTCACGATTAGATGATAAGAAATTCCTATATTCAGCACCAAAACATAAGTCCCATATTGATGATTGTTTGCATACCTATATTTTTCAACCTGATATGTATCAGTTACCTATTTGTAAACTAAAAGAGCTATTTGAAGAAAATATAAAACTTCAACAGTTCAGTCCACTTTCAGATTATGATGGTCAAGAAGAAGAAATGAATGGAACAAAAATGAAATTTGGGAAAAGAAACAACTCAAGGCGTGAAACTATTACACCTGGAAAGCAAAAGTCATGTCATTCTTTGGATTATGATAAGGATAGAGTCAAAGAATTGATTAATTTAATTCAGTGTAGGAAAAAAAATGTTGGTGGGGACCCAGACACTGAAGACATGAGAAGTAAAACTATATTCAAGAGGAAGCTTGAGGACCTACCTGAAAATATGAGAAAGCTTGCCAGAACTAGTAATTTATCTGAAAATTACCATCTATATGAAGGTAAAAACATTTCTTTTATAATATTTAAAAAAATAGAGGGATGTGCAATAAAAACCCTGTGGGACAAATCTAAATTGTCTCGATCTTTTTGTAAAAAAAAGTTATGTTAGAATACAGCATAACTCATGTCTGTTCATTTATGTGTGCACATAGATGCTTTCACACTATAATGGCAGAGTTAGGACCATCTGTGGCCTACAAAATTAAAATACTTGATGTCTGGTCCTATATAGAATACATTTCCCATTCCTGCCCTTGTATGTCAGATTTCTGAATAGTTTGATTTAGGCTAATAAAGTATACTTGACTATTTCCTTCTAAAGTGAGCTTTTGTCCTTTTAGAGTCCTATAATTTTTTTTTTTTTTTTTTTTTTTTTGAGACAGGGTTTCACTTTGTAGTTCCGGCTGGCACTGAGCTCACTGTGTAGCCCAGGCAAGCCTTGAACTCAGCAATCCTCTTGCTTCTGCCTCCTGAGTGCTGGGATTACAGGCATGAGCCACCAAACCCAATGTTTGTGGTATGTGGTACTGATTGCCAATGGGTATGAGCCACCACGCCCAGTATTGTTGTATGTGGTTACCGGGGATGGAACCAGGCAGGACCTTGTGTTTGCTAGGCAGGCACCAGAACCACTGAGCTAAATCTCTGGCCCTAGAGTCCTATAATTTCGTAATTAGCAGTATTGGGTACTTTAAGGATGTTACTTAATTAAAGGAATCTTTTGGGCTTTAATATTTCTTAGATGAATATATGTTAATTTTCCATCCTCAGTAAATTACATTAACTAAGGCTATATAGTAGAAAAATACATGTTCTAACTTAGCTTTGATCAACCCCAAAGCATTGTTTTAAAGTCTGCTGTATTTTTGAGCACATAATATATACTTAATAGTTTGTGGCTGGTAATTGGCTAATTCTGTGTATGTGGAATTACAATGAAGTTTTTTCCCCCTTGGCAGTACCAGGGAATCAAACTCAAGACCTTGTGCTTGCAAGGCAGGCAGCAGTGCCACTGAGCTAAATCTCTAGTCCAATAATCACGTTATCAATAATTTAAATGGTAGAAGCAGGTGTGGTGGTGCATTCTATAATCCCAGCACTCAGGAAATTGAGGCAGGAGGATTAATGCTAAGTTAGAGCCCAGCCTGAATTACATAGACCCTGTCTCTAAATAAATGAATGCATGGTAGGAAACTTTGGTAATTAAAATACACTAAAAGCAAAATAGAACCAAGGAAGAAGTGTATAGATAAGATTTCTAGATATTTTTTGGTTCTTTGTTATTTTGCATGTTTGTTTTTAAAAGTAGAGATTTGAAGGGTACATTATAACAAAATATCCTGCTCTTAATTTGGTGGTGAATCTACTCATGGGGTTTCTCTGAAATGTCTCCTCCATTTTTTTGAGGTATAATATGTATACAGTGTACCCATATTTTTTTTATTTGGCGGTACCGGGGATTGAACTTGGGCCCTTGTGCATCCAAGGTTGGTGCAGTACCACTTGAGCTAAACCCCCAGCCCTCAGTGTACCCATTTTAAGCACATGATGTAAGGAGTTTTGACAGCTTTGTAGCCATTCCAATATTTAGAACATTGCTTTATAGTTAAACTCAGCCAAGCCTACTAGTTTTTGTTTCTAAATTAGTTTTGCTTGCCGTATAATTTCCTGTTATTAGAATCATAATTATATAATATTACATATAATTAGAATTCAGTATTGGTTCTTTTTTATGGTGGTTCCTTATGCTCTTTTTTTTTTTTTTTTGAGACAGTATCTCACTTTGTAGTTTAGACTGGCCCTGACCTCCCTATGTAGCCCAGGCAAGCCTCAAACTGAGCAATCTTCCTGTCTCTGCCTCCCGAGTGATGGGATTACAGGCGTGAGCCACCATGCCCGGCACTGTGGTATGTGGTAATGATTGCGGGTGGGCGTGAGTCACCACGCCCAGCATTATGTGTGGTTACCGGGATTGAACTCAGGACCTTGTGCTTGGGAGGCAGGCACTGGAACCACTGAGCTAAATCTCTGGACCCCGTTATGCTCTTCTTAAATTAGAAGTTACAGTGTCTACTCCAGCTTCAAAACACATGACTTCCCCTTTGTTTGATTTAGTGTTTCACTAAATTGCCCAGGCTGGCCTTAAACTTACATCCATCCACCCTCTGCCTCTTAAGTAGCTGAGATGACAGGTATGTTACACCACATCTGGCTGAGAGCATTTGGTTTTCTCAGTGTCTGCCACTTTGAAAGTTTAATATATTAGTTGTGGAGATTGTCCAAATTTATGTACCAGTACCCTGTCTTAACATGATTTCTCACATAAGTTTTTTTTTTTTTAAGACAGGGTCTCGCTTTGTAGTTCAGGCTGGCCCTGAGCTCACTATGTAGCCCAGGGAAGCCTCGAACTCAGCAATCCTCCTGTCTCTGCCTCCCGAGTGTTGGGATTACAGGCGTGAGCCCCACGCCTGGCTCACATAGTATTATTTTTTTTTTTTTGCTTTTGAGACAGGGTCTCGCTTTGTAGTTCAGGCTGGCCCTGAGCTCACTATGGTGCCCAGGCAAGCCGCTGCGAACTCAGCAACCCTCCTGTCTCTGCCCTCCCGAGTGCTGGAATGACAGGCGTGAGCCACCATGTCCGGCATTGTGGTATGCGGTGTTGATTGTTAGTGGGCGTGTCTCCATGCCCAGCATTATATGTGGTTACAGGGGATCGAACTCAGGACCTTGTGCTTGCGAGGCAGGCGCCGGAACCACTGAGCTAACCCTCCGGCCCCACATAGTATTTTTTTCTTGCTGTAAGTTTGGTAGAAATTTTTTTTGTGTCATTAATGTCCTAGTTCATTGTAAATTTTAAGTACTTCAGTCATTCAAGATAAAGCTTAGATTTACAAGTGTTAGTGCTTTAAGGTCAACATGTAAGAATGGTGGAAATTAAAAAGTTAAGATTTTTTAGTAATTTAAGTGTAATTTGCATCTCTTCCTAAAAGTTGGCAAAATAGCAAGTGCAGATACTTCATTTTTTGTCAAATAGCTAATTCACAAGGATTTTGGTAACTATAGGTGACTATAGGTAACTATAGTATGGTTATTGATATGCTATTCACACAGTAGGATATTTAATGATTGTGAAAAGTTTACAACCAATTAATTGGTAAAGTAAGGATGAGCATGTTGGTAAAACTGAAGTCTTGCTTGTTTGCATTCTCCCCATAAATTTTATGTAAGTAATTTTAAAGGCTTACTTGACTTATAAAATGTATATGCTGGCCTTTGAACCTAAGTTGAAGAGATGATTTTTCTTTTTTCTCAGAATCTCCACAGCCGGTTGGCTTAGTTGGGCATGATGGTGACTTGAGACGGCAGCAGCAGGATACTTGTAACTCCAGCAGTGGTGACATTCATAAGCTGTTTAATTGGCTGTCTGAAACTCTAGCAAATGCACGCCATTCTGATGCATCCCTGACAGATACAGTCAACAAAGCCTTAGGCTTGAACACTGATGATGCCTCTGAAGAGCTAAGACAGAATCATGACTATAAGTTGAACTCTGTCTCAGATAAGAAAGAGTTTGAGCAACCTACTTGTACAAAAATTGAAAATGTACATTTTAAGGGGGTTCAGAGCTCAATGTTAGAAGTTAATACTTCATCTTTAAAGTTTCCAGTTGCTATATCCACCAGTGAAATAGGCGTTGACCATAAGCTGCATTTGAAAGAAGTAAGCATATATCTTTTGGCTATCTTTGTTTGCTTTTCACTGTTCCAAAGAGAGGACGATATGAGTATGCTTCAGAGAGTGGTTTTGCCTTTCAAGAATAACTATATTACACTCTAGATAAAGATATCTGTCTAGGCTGGTGCTTCTAAGTTTTCTTTGTTACAAAGATATAAAAGCCAAAGTAGTTGTTTTATTTCCTGTTTTAAGGGTTTAAATTAGTCTAAAGTTTACTCATTATGATAAAACTAAAGCTGGGCAATGTCAGAAATGGCATATTGGAAGTTAATGCATATTGTTTCATAATTATCTTGAGTCCTAAAACATTGACAGCTTTCTGCTGTCACTTAAGAGAGAACTTAAAGATAAGGCTATGACTGAACTCACTGCCTCAGACTAACAAATAGGGTACACACTTTACATTTCTCTTGTAAATAGGAATGTAAACAGAGTGGCTGTTGAATTACTTCTCAACTCTTAGCTTTGCTTAGTAAGGCATCCAGTTTATTTATGATTATTGCTTAGGGGATTGGTTTTAGCTGAGAAATAGCTTTTATCTCCTTCAAGAATACCACCAGATAGCACCATATTCCTATGAGTTTATTTCTTTTTTTTTTTTGAGACAGGGTCTCGCTTTTGTAGTTCAGGCTGGCTCTGAGCTCACTATGTAGCCCAGGCAAGCCTCGAACTCAGTAATCCTTCTGTCTCTGCTCCCTGAGTGCTGGGATTACAGGCGTGAGCCACCACACCCGGCACTGTGGTATGTGGTATTGATTGCTGGTGGGCGTGAATCTCCATGCCCAACACTGTATGTGGTTACCGGGATCGAACTCAGGACCTTGCGCTTACGAGGCAGGTGCTGGAACCACTGAGCTAGCCCTCTGGCCCCCTATGAGTTTATTTCTAATTCATGCTTCTGTGCTTTTTTTTTTTTTTTTTTTTTTGAGACAGGGTCTCGCTTTGTAGTTCAGGCTGGCCCTGAGCCCACTATGTAGCCCAGGCAAGCCGCCGCGAACTCAGCAATCCTCTTGTCTGTGCTTTTGACTAAATGTAATCTATACATATTCTCAGCTTTACCCCCTGTTCTTTTGGGATACTTGGGGAAATGATGATAGGACGCTTAAATGGGAATTATGTAAGGTAGGCATTGAGATATTAAACTGTATTTTTAGTGTTTCTCAGTATGTATAATATTGAAGGATGATTTTGGGCCAGAGAGCCTACCTCTTAATTTTATTTTTTATTGTTCTTTACAATTTTATGATTAAAATTTTATGCCTATCCATTTAGGTGTTAACTATGTCTATGACTGTTTTTTTTTTGTTTGTTTGTTTGTCTTTTTGAGACAGGGTCTCGCTTTGTAGTTCAGCTGGCCCTGAGCTCACTCTGTAGCCCAGGCAAGCCTCGAACTCAGCAATCCTCCTGTCTCTGCCTCCCGAGTGCTGGGATTACAGGCGTGAGCCACCATGTCCAGCACTGTGGTATGTGGTATTGATTGCTGGTGGGCGTGAGTCTCCACGCCCAGCATTGTATGTGGTTACCTGGATCAAACTCAGGGCCTTGCGCTTGCCTGGAACCACTGAGCTAAATCTCCGGCCCTGTCTATGACTGTTTTTACACTAAAATGGCAGAGATGATCTGCGAAGTCTGAAATTCTTACTGTCTGGGACTTTACCATAAGTTTTTAGTCACTGCAATGATCATCAAAGTGTGTGTGTGTGTGTGTGTGTGTGTGTGTGTACACACATTTTTGGGATTTTGTGTGTTTGTGTATGTGTGGGTTTTTTTTTTTTTTTGGGGTACTGGAATTCAAAATTACGCTTGCTAGGCAGTTGAAGTGCCACTGAGCTACCTCCCCAGACCTCAAATTCTCTTTTGAGAGGAAAACTTGTTTTATTTTGAATTACAGTATTATACTTTACCTTGGTGATACTACTTACTTGTGGTATTTAGATTGAAACTTACGAATTTCCTCTAAAAAAATACTTACTCTTGACATAAAATTTACTAAAAAGAAAACTACTGAATGTGTACTTTAATTTTTAGGATCCAAATTTAATTAACATGAATAATTTTGAAGATTGCAGTTTGTGTCCCAATGTTTCCATTGAACATGGATTCCATAGACAACAGTCTAAGTCAAGTAATGTTGAAGAAACTGAAATACATTGGAAACTGATTCCAATTACAGGTAAGAATAGATGTACTAGGTCTTAAGTTGCTTTCTTTTACTTAAAGATCAGTATCCTGAAGGGTTTCATCTCTTCTAGATTCCATTTGGGAAATGCTTCCCATTGGGCTGCTTTTATACCACTACTGGTACAAATGGATCTAATCACTTATAGTCACTAATAAAATTAATAAAAAGCTGCCTTGGGCCGGAGGGTTAGCTCAGTGGTTCCGGCGCCTGCCTCGCAAGTGCAAGGACCTGAGTTCGATCCCCAGTTACCACATATAATGCTGGGCGTGGTGGCTCACGCCTGTAATCCCAGCACTCGGGAGGCAGAGACAGGAGGATTGCTGAGTTCGCGGCGGCTTGCCTGGGCACCATAGTGAGCTCAGGGCCAGCCTGAACT
>PVIC010017499.1:0-32645 GCA_004025085.1 Thryonomys swinderianus
CCATCTCTGGGCTACTCTGTTGCAAATAACTTCAACATGAGTAATGCGGCCATGTTTGCGCGGAGTTTATTTAGATAAGAAAAACAACCTCGGCCTTGTGGGAGGGGCCGGCCGCCGCTTCCCGGGCCTGCGCGTTTGGAGGGTGGACCGGAGGCCCCGGAAGCAGCCGCGGAGGGGGCAGGGCAGGGCGCTGGGACCGCGGTCCTGGGCCGTGAGCGCCGCGCGCACGGCTGCTCCGTGGAGGGCAGCGGGCGGGCGGGGCTGTGGATCCGGCTGTGCTCACGCCAGCCCCGGAGAGCTCGTGGTTCCGCGCAGGGCCTCGGAATCAATTAGTTATTAATAAACCCGCGCGCTCAGGCCACACAGGGCCAGAAGAGATGACGCCACCCCCGGACTCAAGGCTCCCTTCACCCACCAGCCCTTCGCCTCAACCTCTCCCCCTCCTCAGTGTACCCCTTTGCGAATGGGGACAGTCACCCCTCCACTGCAAGCTCCTCAGGGATTTTTTTTTTTTTTGAGACAGGGTCTCACTTTGTAGTTCAGGCTGGCCGTGAGCTCACTATGTAGCCCAGGCAAGCCTCAAACTCAGCAATCTTCCTGCCTCTGCCTCCTGAGTGCTGAGATTACAGGCGTGAGCCACCACACCCAGCATTGTGGTATGTGGTATTGATGGCTGGTGGGCGTGAGTCACTTCACCCAAAACTGTATGTGGTTATTGGGATTGAACTCAGGACCTTGTGCTTGCGAGGCAGGAGCGGGAACCACTGAGCTAAATCTCCGGCCCCTCAGGGATTTTTTTTGAGACAAGATCTCCCTATTTAGTGTAGGCTGGCCCTGAACTCACTATGTAGCCCAGGCTGACATACAACTCATGGTGAGACTCCTGTCTCAGCCTCCCAAGTGCAGGAATTACAGATGTGCACCACCATATTCCAGCAAATGCTCTTCCTCGGCCCTAGCTAGAAGTCTTTCTGGTCCCTGGGCCACACAATGGGTTGAAGGCCCTGCTGAACTACAAATGAGACTTCCTAAACAACAACAACAACAAAAAAAACCTGAGAGAGGGGCTGGAGATTTAGTTTAGTGGTTCCAGCGCCTGCCTAGCAAGCACAAGGTCCTAAATTTGACCCCAGTAACCACATACAACAATACTGGGCGTGGTGACTCACACCCACCAGCAGTCAGTACCACATACCACAGTGCCGGGCGTGGTGGCTCATGCCTGTAATCCCAGCACTCGGGAGGCAGAGGCAGGAGGGTTGCTAAGTTTGAGGCTTGCCTGTGCTATATAGTGAGCTCAGGGCCAGCCTGAGCTACAAAGCAAGACTCTGCCTCAAAAAACAAAAAACCCTGAGAGGAAGCTAAAGAAACAGGCAAAGTTGTAGGAGCAACCAGTCTGGTTTGGCCTGATGGGTAAATCATTCATCTTTTTTAGCCTAATAACACTTTGGGAACAATTCCTTTAACCCTGTCACTTGTTTGTTTTATTAAAGTTTTTTTTTTTTTTTAAAGCAAACCCCATTTTTTAAACAGAGTTAAACAGAGCCCCAGGTCATAAAGCAGGAAGGCAAATCTCTGGGGATCTGGGCTGGGATCCAGGCCTCCTGGACCAGCCTCACCCACCCAGCCCTGGGCTCAGCAGCCCCAGGCCTCCGCGAATGCTGATCAGACTTGGCTTTGGCAGCTCCAGAGCCCGGCCAGGCACAGAAGGTGCGGATGTGCATGTGGAGGTGCAAACTGGGGTGTCACCTGGACCCCACCTAGGTACAAGTCCAGCCTCAGAAGAAGGGGATCCCCCAGTCCAGGGCAGTTAAATCCACTACAGCAAAAGTAACTGGACAACGCTACACACATCCACAAGATTAATTACATTTCTCCACCCCTGCATGCCAAAGGCAACCTGTATAGAATATAAATATACAGGGCTGGGGATTTAGATCAGTGGTTCCGGCATCTGCCTCACAAGCACAAGGTCCCAAGTTTGATCCTGGTACCACATACCGCAATGCCAGGAGTGGTGGCTCACACCTGTAATCCCAGCACTCAGGAGGCAGAGGCAGGAGGATTGCTGAATTCCAGTTAAGCCTGGGCCACACAATGAGTTTAAGTCCAGCCCAAACTACTCAGGGTGACTCTTGTCTCAAAAATGGTGCTTGTGGTCAAACAATTATCTGACACCACCTTCTACTGTCCCAGAATTCTCCTGGCTATGCACCCAGCATACATGAGAGCCGTCTATCAAAAGACATGTCTGATAAAGTACCTGTATTTACAGCTTCCTGATGTTCTCAGGCCAGAAATACCTCAAATGTCCATTATTGAGAAGACAGATATATTATGGTATGGCCCACAAGTGAAGTCCACAAGTGAAGTTCTACACAGCAGTTAAAAAAGAAATGAGCGGGGCCAGAGATTTAGCTCAGTGGTTCCAGCGCCTGCCTCGCAAGCACAAGGTCCTGAATTCGATTCCGGTAACCACATAGAATGCTGGGCATAGTGACTCACGCCCACCAGCAATCAATACCACAAACCACACTGCTGGGCGTGGTGGCTCACGCCTATAATCCCAGCACTTGGGAGGCAGAGACAGGAGGATTGCTGAGTTCGCGGCGGTTTGCCTGGGCAACATAGTGAGCTCAGGGCCAGCCTGAACTACAAAGTGAGACCTTGTCTCAAAAAAAAAAAAAAAGAAATGAGCGGTTACTACACATGACCGGATAACCCATACCAATGAAGTACGTTCACTCTTACAAAGGTCAGCACTTGTACTTTGCCAGGACTGCAGTCAGACTGTAGGGACTTCTGGGAGCTACGTCACGGAGGGCCATTCTGGAGGGGACACAGGTTGGACTTGGGTCTGGAGATCTGGGTTCAGACTGACTCTACTGCTGGGTACCCAGTGACTCTGGGGTTGGTTGTGTCATTGGCTGGTCTCAGCTCTCTTTCCGCCAAGGGCTCCTGCTCAGGAATGGCCCATCTAAACTGCCTGATGCAATGGCTGGCGACAGGGGGCAGCACTTCCAGGACACGAGTGCCCCGCATGGTAATGACATTAGGGGCCCCTCCTTGTCAGATGCCACAATGGGGTGATTACTGCTTGTAACCCTGCAGATACCCCAAACGCCCCAAAGGTCCCCATAGCCCTCACATGATAAAGCAAGGCCAGGACCATTTGTGTAGGACAAGGGAGTGGAGCCATTCAGCGGACAAAGGATGGGGCCTAACGGAGGGGCTGGGAGAGATTCTTTGGGGAGTAAGTAGCAAGCACATCACGTGCACCCTGGACCCACAGGGGAAGGAGTGACTAGTATGGGGTGACGCCAGCGGGTCCTACCCCCAGGGACTGGGCCTCTGCCCTGTGCCTGCTCTGCAGGGCCCAAGAGCACCAGGGCTTCCCCCCACGTCTCCCAGGAGCAGGAGAACTTGGCCTATTAAAAGCTGGGAGGGTCAGTATAAATTAGACCTGATTTTCTGTTGAACGAATGCTGTCTTGGACCCTGAAAGGCCCAGGAAACCTACAGGAACTTCCTGAGTCTTGATGTAGCAAGAGGATGAAAGACAGAAAGGCCAGAAAATATGACAATAACATCGCCTTCTGTTTGCATGTTAAACCTGTCCGTGCGGGGCTCTGGCCTGCAGGGTTGCCCCCTTTGTTCCCCTCCCCCACAAGACAGGCCTCTTCTGGAGTCATCTTGGCTCCATTCTGAACCCCAGAAGCACCTCCCACCCCCAGAGGACTGCTCTGCACAACGTGGCTTCACCATGGCGTCCTCCTGCCTCGGACTCCCCCCACCCCCAGGCATCAGAACAGCTGCTGGGGGGGCTGGGCCAGCAGAGAGGGTAGGTGTCTCCCTGCTTCTGCTAGGGTGTAGCTCCAAAAGGGTGGGCTGCTGAGTGTGCTTGCTCAGATCGTCTTAGTGGGTTCAACCAGAGTCGGGGGTTCAACTCACAGAGAAAATTCCCCATTGCAGATGGGGTCATCTCTCAGTTTAGCACTGCATAAGCAAACGGGAGATAAAGAGCCACTGTGAATGAGCACCAGGCCCTGTACTAGGTACTTTACAGGGGCTGCCTTGTACTGCTGAAAACAACAATGTGCGATGGACATGACTCCCATTACTATACCCATTTTACAGATGGGTAGGATGAGGCCCAATGGAATCTGACAAGGGACAAGGCTGTCTGTTCCCCATGTGCCTTCCATGCCACTGGTCAGCTTCCTCATAGTGTTGTAAAGATGGCATGGGAGGCATTTAATCCAAAACCCGTTCTAGTTTGTGTGTTCAGTCGATATTACTTTCCTTCTCCTTTTTTGCGGCTCCAAGGGTTGAACACAAAGATTTCACACTAAGCTACATCTCTAGCTATGTTTCTTCTACTTTTTTTTTTTAGACAGGGTCTCGCTTTGTAGTTCAGGCTGGCTCTGAGCTCACTATGTAGCCCAGGCAAGCCTCGAACTCAGCAATCCTCCTGTCTCTGCCTCTCGAGTGCTGGGATTACAGGCGTGAGTCACCACGCCCGGCACTGTGGTATGTGGTATTGATTGCTGGTAGGCGTGAGTCTCCACGCCCAGCATTCTATGTGGTTACCAGGATGGAACTCAATGCCTTTCCCTTGCGAGGCAGGCGCTGGAACCACTGAGCTAACCCTCCGGCCCATGTTTCTTCTACTTTGTCACAAAGTCTTGCTGACTCCCTAAATTGCCTAGGCTGGGTTTGAACTTGCAGTACTCCTGCCTCACCCTCCCAAAGTGATGGGATGACAGGGTATACTGAGCTAAATCCCCAGCATCACTTCTAGTTGTTTTTAATTCCACTTAGTGAGGGGGCGGGGACAGAAACCACAGCCACCTCCTGTGGGCAGAGGATTGCGGCTCTGAGGTTCAAAGGTCACACAAGATCAAAGGTCACAGGTGATTACTGGGATGCCTCGTGATGTGATCTCGTCCAGTGTCCTGTAGCCCCGCAAGCGCTCCTGTCCTCCCCAGGGTGGCTGAGCCTGGACCGCTCGCCGTCTCCTCCCGGCATGCACAGCGCGCAGGGCGGGACCACGGCGCTGATCCTCGCGCGGATGAGGGTGCCATGTTGGTTTGGTGGCCGGTGCAACGGCCGCGCCTTGGAAGCAGCGTGCAGGGCTGGACAATGTGTCTGCTGGGGTGGCTTAAAGGACAGAAGGGGCCGTAGGCAGAGCGCTCCGCATGCGGCCTCGTCTCCTCCCGGTGCCCTTGGCTGGGCCCCCCACACATCCGTATCCTTCCCCTTGAGACCCCGACGCTTCCCATTCGCCCGCTGCACCCTCTTCGCCCCTGGTCCCCTCGGCGAGCCCGGGGATGCCCGCTTGTCAGCCCCCAGCCTGGCACTTGGAGCATCCAGGGCCTAAACCTCAAGAACAAGAGAGAGAGAGAGAGAGATCTACGAGGCAGCTGAGGAAAAATAATCAGTGACACAGCGGCAGAGCCAGCCAGGGCGGCGCTCAGCTACCTCGCCGTGCTGCTCCCGCTGCGCTCGGCGGGCTGCGTGACTCAGGCGGGTGACGGTTATGTAACTACTGTTTCTATTCTTTGCCCCTTCTCCAAAAAGGACACTGTTAAATTTCACTTTTCTTCAAAGTGGAGGAAAGAGACAAAGTAGGATCGTCTCTGACCTGGCACAATAATGGGAAAGAAACCCAGGGCTATTAATGAGAGACGGAAATACTAGCTAGGCCAAGTCAAGGGCGGGAGGCTGAGGCAGGATTGTCCTCAGTCCAAGGCCAACTCGAACTGCATAGCAAGATCCTGTGTCTAAAAACAACAGCAACAATCAGTTCTCTCAGTGAAGACCGGGGTGTTGGACTTGGTCCCCAGGACTCTGCCTTACAAGTCTTATGACCCGGGACAAGTGTGACTCTTGGCTCCAGCACAGCCAGCATGGGGTCTCCTCGCCCTAAGTGACCTCACTGTCCTCCGACCGGTTGTGTACTCAGGTGTCAGTAAACACTTGCTAAGCGGAACTCCCTGGGGCCCCTTATCGCCATGTTTCCCACTTGCTTACTCTGGGAGGGGACACCCTGCAGGGGGCCTGTGTCTCTGAGAGGTCACACAGCCTCCTGTGACCAGCCCGGTCAACAGAGGCTCAGGGAAGAGGAAACTTCTGACTCCAGGGCTCCCTTGCAGCACTTCCTCAGTGAGGATGAAAGGGACTGAGGAGAGCTGTACCAAAGCCGGGACAGAGAAAGCCGCCTTTGTGCTGGGAGGCCAAAGAATCCTCATCGTCTTGACAATAATAATTATCTAATAATGGTGTCTTGAACCAGGCTTTTTTTTTTTTTTTTTTTGCTTTTTTTGGAGACAGGGTCTTGCTTTGTAGTTCAGGCTGGCCCTGAGCTCACTATGGTGCCCAGTGCAAGCCGCCGCGAACTCAGCAATCCTCCTGTCTCTGCCTCCCGAGTGCTGGGATTACAGGCGTGAGCCACCACGCCCAGCATTATATGTGGTAACCAGGGATCGAACTCAGGTCCTTACGCTTGTGAGGCAGGCGCCGGAACCACTGAGCTAACCCTCCGGCCCAAACCAGGCTTTTTTTTGACACAGGTTCTTACTGTGTAGTTTGGGCTGGCCTTGAATTTACTTTGTAGCCCAGGCTGACCTTGAAGTTGCGTGACCCTCCTGCCTCAACCTCCTGAGTGCTGGGATTTCAAGTGTGTGTTACCACACCCTACACACCAGATCGTGAAAAACTCAGGAAGCCAGGAGAGGAGGGTGGGTCATTCCCCTGGATGCTATGGACAGGAAGTAGATTTAGTCCCCCAAGAACATGGCCTTCTCTAGCCAGGAGGTAATTCTGCCGTTCTTGATACAGATGAGCCACAGCCACTGTTCCCTGCACAGCCTGGTGGTTTGAAGCCAGGGAAGGGGTGGAGGGGTCAGAGCTGATTGTGGAAGACACAGCCCATCTGCCCTGTATCATTCCAAGGCCCCAGATTCACTTCCTTTGCCCAAGTATACATTCACAGCTTTATAGGTTGAAAAGAAGTCAATGAATGTTTTCAACAATGCGGTGTGGGGGGGGGGTGCTGGCACACACCTGTGATCCCAGCCCCAGGGAGGCAGAGGCAGGAGGGTCATCAGGAGTCAGAGGCCAGGCTGAGCGCTGTGGTGAGACCCTGTCTCCACAAAACAAAACAAAACCAAAGACAAAGAGCCTTAGCATAGGCTCCTCCCCGCCACACCGCCCCCACCGCCAACGCTTCACTGAGTCACCAGTCACAGCAGAAACTATTCTTCCTCCACTCCTGGCTGAACAGAAAGTGAGAGGCCTCCACAGGGGGAAGGGGCAGAGGCCAGGCGCCCTGATGTGGCCCTGGTTAGCCTGGAAAGTGACTTTTGTCCTGGCAGGAGCCAGGGCAGCCATCCAGTGATGGCATTTCAGGAGAGCTGTCTGTCTGAATCCCGGGAGCAGGGCGTTGGAGTTCGGAGCTCGGGCTTCCCAGGTCCATACTAAAGCTGTGACAGCCGGAGGTGACCTTAAAGGGCGGGCCAGTGCCTCCCAATGCCAGCAACTGGAAAGCAGGGTCTCAGAGGACAGACCAGCCCTCTAAAAACAAGCAGTCCTTCTGAGGGACAGGAATGAGGGGGACTGTCCCAAGGAACAAAGGCAGGTTCTGTCTCTTTAAACACCTCGAGGTAGTTGAGACATCTCAGTCAACACAATATTGTGCTGGGCCAAGAAATTACTTCTCTTTTGCAAAGAAGATAGATGTTACCAAGGGGCACTGGAAAGGCCAAAGGAACCTGGGCACAGTCAGACACTGCTTCTAGGTGCTGGCCCTGAGGAAGATGCTCCATGACAGGCTGGGAACAGTCCTCCTGCCCTGCCCTGCCTTCCCCTGCCCTGCCCTGCCCTGCCCTGCCCTGCCCTGGAGGGTCCGTGAGGCAATGACTTCGAAGCCCTTCGATTAGTGGATCAGAAAGTTGAACTCAGGCCTGGGGATTTAGCTCAAGTGGTACCGCACCTACCTTGGAAGCAGAAGGACTCGAGTTTGATCCCTGGTACCACAAAAAAAAAAGTTGAACACCTGGTGGTGACCCTCCTGCTTCAGCCTCCTGAGAGCTGGGAGACAGATGTGCACCACCACGGCCGGCCTCTTGGCATTTTTATGGCACCACCACAAAACCTCTGCTTAAGACTAGACCTCAGCCTGTTATTTGTTTAATTAACTTATTTCCTGGCATCCTTCCAAAATCTGTGCAGAGAAAAACTTCACGGAGGTGTTTTGCATTTCTGCGAGAAGCACCCCCACTGCTGGGCTCTGGGACGTTTTCTTCCACTCCTGAGGCCAGCCGGACTTTGGAAATGTACATCTCGGCCAATACTCTATTAAGCAGAGAGCTCAGGCACAGGGCTGGCAAGGCTGGGACATTTCTGGGAGGGTTCTGTGGATAAAATTCAATTTCTTTTTTCTTTGTAGCTACTGGTTATTAAAAAAAAAAATGTCCCCATCTACTTTTTCCTGCCCTCGATTGTGATTAAATAGATTCCTGCTGAAGAGGTTTCCTGCTGGCCACAAAGGAAAACTGTGGTCATCAATAACCACAGGCCAGGGCTGGAAAAAGGGACGGAAAAGGAGAAGGACACGGGTCAGCCACTGTTGACCACAGGACCGCAGGCACCACGGAGCAGCCACCGCCCTGTCCCTCACTCCCCGTCACCAGCCCCCTCCCCTCATAGGACACAGCACAGGAAATGGGGTCAGAAGCATGACACAACCTCTCCTGCCTTATCTTCCCCTGACTTTCAGGAGGAAAAGATGGATGTTGGGGGAAAACTTGATGATACTTTATTTTTTTAAGACAAGGTTTCACTCTACCCCAGACCAGATTCCACATCATGGCGATTCTCCTGCTTCAGCCTCCTGAATGCTAGGATTACAGGCAGCTGAGGTGACTTGTTTTAAGTATCAATTTTCAGGAGAGATCCTGGGATTCCAGACACCCTGGGTCAAATGGTGAACTAGCGAGATTATAGGCTGGGAGCAGAAGAGTTTATTTCTGTCCCAGCTCTGCCTCTAAGGTCCTGGGTAGCCTTGGGCCCATGCTGACCTCTTTGGGGGCACTCAGGACCTGGCTGGGGGAAGGGAGGAATGGGCTGGGGTCTGACAGTTTCCCCAGCACACAGCTGGGACCGTGGAGGAAGAGCCACACTTCTCTGTTCTCCTCAAGGAAGTGGGGGTGGGGTAAAACGCGCTGGAGAGGCGCATGCCGCTGTAAAGCCGGAACCGGAACCGGAACCGAGAGGACTGGGCTGCCCTCCCCAGTCAGGATGCGAACCCCAGCTCCCTCCCCGGGGTGCTGCGGGATAAGCAGCGGAAGGCACCAGCTCCTTGGCCCTGTGGCCTGGACCCCCTGGCAGTGTCAATTTCTAGAAGCTCGCAAGGACAGCTCCTGGGGCTGGAGAGGCTGGGACAGACAGAGAGGGAGGCCGCAGGGCTGTGGTTCGTCCTGGAGCTTAAGGTTTAACAGAACCTTAAGGCGAATTTGGCGTCGTCATGAAATATGTGCTCTGCGTCCCCAGCTGCAGGACAATGGGGGCCATTTATAACTCTGCACACTGAAAACATCTGGTTTGAATCACACACACACACACACACACACGCACGCGCCACGGTGCAACCCACCACCCTTAAACAGAAAGCGTGCTCCAACCTTCCTCTTTAGAGACCATGAGAAAGGACCAGCAACAAACATCCTCCTAGCTGCACAGTGGCTCTGAAGCTAGAGAATCAGAGAGGGTGTGCTCCTGGAACAAGGTCACCCAGCAGAGCAAGCTGCAGCCTCCCACAGTTCCTGGGCGCAGGGTCCCAGCCCACAGGTGGCCCAATGCTCCAGGACCCACAGGCCGGGTCACATGCGAGGTGGATGCCATAGCGGGCACAGGGATAAGTTGGCCCTGGCAGAGGAAGATGGACAGGAACAGAAGCAAAGTGACCCACTGGCCTCAGCAATCACCCTGCAGCTCAGCACCAGGCACATTTACAGGGAGCCTGGGGCCCCGAAAAACCCCAGAGGCCTGGCTGGCTTCCATGAACTGCTTCCACGAACTGTTTCCGTCTCCTACCCAGCCCGACCGGTTCTTTTCTTCCGTGTACATGTGCCTGTGTGTGTGCATGTGCACGCGTGTGTGTGTATGTACATGTGACTGGGGACTGAACACATGGCCTTTACCTTAACCTTCATCCCCAGCCCTTTTTACATTTATTCTTTGTCTATTTTTATGTTGAGACAGATTCTAAGTTGCCCAGGTTAAGACTGAATTTGTACCCTCCTGCCTCAGACTCCCAGGGTGCTGGGATTACAGGGTTGTGGTGCACACCCAGGCTTATTTTTACCTTCTTGTTCCATCCGGCTCATCCTCCCGCCAGGCGCCACCGTTAGGGCTGTACCTCAAGACCCCTGTGGCACCCGGTGAAGGCACAGGCTGCACTCTCACCTGTCCCTCCTTGGGGACCACTGTTGATGCTGAGCACAGACACAGGAAGTGGTCAGCTGGCCAAAAGCATTCCAGGTACGGCAAGTGCAAAGGCCCTGGGGCAGGAAATCCAGGGACCAGCTGGAGCAGAGTGGAGCGGGACAGCCGTAGACAGGTTCAGAGAGGAAGTGGAGGACGCATGTTCCATAGCCCATGCAGGTCAGGACACAGGGCTGGAGTCGGGCTGTGAAGGACAGGCCATGTCACTGGGGCGTCTGGAGCTCAGGGGTGCCGACATGCACCTTGTAACTTTCTAAAGAACAGAGTTAAGGGTAGAGAAGGTGGTTTCACTCATCAGGCTGTGCCCTGGTGGAGGTGACAGGAGGATTCCTCCAGGGGCTACGACAGCCGTGTGGGAAAGGGGACAGTGTCTGCATCTTCGCACGGGCAGCTCCACTTCCTGGGCACCAGACACAGGCAAGATAGTTTGGGAGTCAGGAGCATTTCTACAGAGATTTTGAGGAAAATCATCGCATAATTACAGCCGACTAAGACCCTACCGTTGCCTGAGGCATGCAGGCTGTGGCATGAGGAAACAGACAAGGCCTCCACAGTCTGAGGCCTGAGGCTGCGGGCTCCAGGCAAGACAACATCACCTGAAGACAGCCGGGTTCCTGGAGAACCCAGCAGGGATACAAAAAAGAAGTCTCCCCTAGGGAGGGGCCAACCCCTTATTATCTCAGCCGTCCCACCTCTGTCTGGGAAAAGCTCTCCTTTCTGTGCTCGCCAGTATGCGATGTGCATCATCATCAGATCAAACACAAGATCCCCACCGCCCCTAAGTCACCCAGCGCTCTCCCCCTTACTGTGCGTACCCAGTGATACTGGCTGTGGGGAGTCCACTCTGCCCACCACGAAGCAATGCCCCCCCCCCAGTGTGCTTTGAAATTACTCAAGTCTCGCGTGTCTTTTTTCTCTTTGGCCCTTGCCGTCCCCCTTTCTAGGCAGCCCGAGGAGGCCTCCGATACTTGGGCCCCAGTGGTCAGAGCCCCGTCTGGAAGGCCCCGCCCTGGTGCCTTTGCCCACACAAGCTAGCACGTTTGGGAGGCAGCTGGAGGAGAAACCAGGGGCTCAGGCTCCCCACCCAGCCCTGCTGTCCTCACTGGTCCCCGCCGCCTCTTCCCTTCTGCAGGGCGACAGGAACAGCAGGAAGCAGCAGCCCACTGTGTCCCCCAGGGACTCCTTGGTGGTGAAGGCTCATTCTTTCTCTTGGAACATGAAGGCTTGCAGGGGCCTAGGGGGCTACCTGGCCCATCTCTTCAGTTTCCGCAAAGGGGGAAACTGAGGCCCAGGAGAAGAAGTGATGGCTCAAGATCAGAGTTGGGATGAAGCATCGGAGTCCCGGATGTCACCTTTCCAAGCGGAGGCAGAGTCCAGCGCCCTGGACATGGCTGCTTCACCCCTGTGGGGGCTACCACAGCGCCCATCCTGATCAAGTCCCGGCTCCTCCGAAGGAAATGAGAGTCCAGGCCACCTACAGGCTGTGTCCTCCAGGGCACCGTGGCCAGCAAATCACTGGTCTGTCCCTAGAGAACCCCTCCCACCCATACTCTAGACTTGGGCACAGCCCTCACCCTAAATCCCTGCCACCTTCTTCTTGTCTTTTTTTCTGACACCAGAGACCTTCACATGAAGCTGTACATGCAGCAGTTTGTTTTTGTTTTTTTTTTTTTGAGAAAAGGTCTCCTAAGTAACCCAGGCTGGGTTTGAATCTGAGATCCTCCTGCTTCAGCCTCCCACAGTGTGAAAATTACAGGTGTGTGCCACTTTCCCAATTTCTTTACTGGTCTTTTCTTCTTCATCCTTCAAGTTTCATGGGGATCAAATGTGTGCATTCCAGGGCCAGGCAGTTAGCTTTGAACTTGTCCCTATTACCAGCCTTGAGGTCAGGGCAAAAGTCTTAACTTTGGTAAGCTTCACTTTTCTTGTTTGTACAATGAGACCAGTGTCTATTTTTTATTTGGGGAAAATGAGGTACAGATAAAATTACACAGCTAGCAGATGTTGGATAAAGGTCCTCAAGGTTTTAAAGACTCTCAGGTGATCACTACAGCATGGCAATAGGAGGGCCACAGTCAAGTGAAGGGGGTCGAACTATCACTGTTGGAGGAGGGAGTGGAAGATGGGTGTGGTGAGTTGGGGAGGGGCTTGGAAAGCCACCTCAAACTGCACAGCAACAGGACAGGACTCACTACTGCAGAAAAGCTGAGAGGGTAATGAGTTATTCATAAGTAAACATAAAAATTTTCCAGGTATAGTGAGTGGTACATGCTTGTAATCCCAGCACTTACAAGGCAGCAACAGGAGGATCACTGTGAATTAGAAGCACAGGGCAACAGGGAGTTAATCAACTGACTCAGGATATTGAGCTTAGGCTACATAGTGAATTCAAGGCCATCTTGAATTACATAGCAAGATCCTGAATTACACAGCAAGATTTTTTATTTAAAATTAAAAAGAGGGGACTGGAGATTTAGCTCAGTAGTTCCAGCACCCGCCTGGCAAGCACAAGGTCCCTAGTTCGATCCCCAGTAACCACATAGAACAATACTGGGGATGATGACTCACACCCACCAGCAATCAGTACCACATACCACAGTGCCAGGTGTGGTGGCTCACGCCTATAATCCCAGCACTCAGGAGGCAGAGGCAGGAGGACTGCTGTGAGTTCCAGGTTTGTCTGGACTACATAGTGAGCTCAGGGCCAGCCTGAACTACAAAGCCAAACTCTGTCTCAAAATAAAAAGAGGGACAGAAAGAGGAAAGCTGTCCTACATCAGGGTAGGCAAAATGGCCAGCGTGAACAAAGCCGAGGAGAGACCCCACAGGGTGAGTCTGGAGAAAATGAAGAGCCCAGGGCACCCAGAATACATATCAGAGGAGTAAAGCAGTAGGAAAACTGGAATTGGCTACTTGGATCTGAGGCCAAAGGCCTTAAAGGGGAAAAAAGTGTCAAAAAAAAATCCAGTTAAAAGAAGCTACTATACTTTGTCACCAAATCCACCAGAAGTTCCTGGTAGCCAAGGCAAAAAGTGAAACATGAAAAGGAAAATGAGCCTCCCTCGTGACAAAGGGCTCAGAGCATATACTCTGGAGCCTGGGCCCTGACTTGATCCCAGCTCTGTCTCTCAGCAGCTACTTACACCGCTTGGGCAAAGAACTGTGTCCGCCTCACAGGGTTGCTATAGGAATGAAACCCGCCCCTACTTAGGAGGGACTGAGACCCTAGTTTAGGAACTGTCAATAAAAGTCAGAAATGCTAGTATGAGAAACTGAAGATGTAAATGAGCTCGAGAATATACGGTAGACATTGTGAAAGAGAAAATATTGAAAAGGAAATGAGGTGTAGGGGTAAGGAACAAGGGGAAGAAAAATACGATGGTAATAAAAAAAGGGAAACAAAGCTTATGTATATAGAGGGTAGGGAGTTGTAGGGTGGGCGGGGGAATGAGAAAAAGTGAGAACTAAATTGTGTCATATACTGGTACAAACCCTTAATATTGTGTGTGATCATGATGTGCACATATAACTTACCAGTAATTATTCAAATTTTTTAAAAAAGTCAGAAATGCTTTATCACCATTCTACCCTGGCTGAATTCCAAGATTCCTTCATGGAAAGACCCCCAAGCTACCTTGGGGACATTACTCATAGCCACGAATCAGGGTGGATGTGCTTCGGTTTCCAGGATGAAACTGGGGCAAGAGAGCTGGGCACAGGCAGGCCCGAGCTTCCTGGCCACCCTGCGCCGGAGAAGGGCGGAGAAAGGAAGGTGCCCACTCCCTGCTCAGGTCGTCCTCTGGCCTGGCTCAGTGCCAGTGGTGTTTCCTGTTTCCGGACTGACTCTCTTCAGCACATTCATGCTATTTCTTATGTCGTCCCCTCTACCTGGAGCATCTCTTCCTTCTAGAACCTTCCTGGCAAACTCCTATGCATCCTCCGAAACTCCCTTCCAGAGCAACTGCTCCTCTCTGCAGTCTTCCAGGTCTCACCCAGCTCTCCTGTGCCTGGGGAACACTGCACCTCCCTTCCATGGGATGGAGTGTGGTGACAATAATGACAAAAATGACACAGTCGCTTCTCCCATGGATGGCTTCCTTAGGCATCACATGAACTGTTATACATGTGATATTTCTATTAATTTTTTTTTTTTTTACTTTTTTGAGACAGTATCTCATTTTGTAACTCAGGCTGGCCTTAAGCTGTGTAGCCCAGGTTGGTCTCAAATTTATAGCGATCCTCCTGCCTCAGCCTCTCAAATTCTGGGATTACAGGCATGAGTCACCATACCTCGTTTATTTCTACTAATTTTTACAAGCCAAGAAGACAACTGTGAAAATCATAGATAAAATAGCAAAAGAGCTTATTCAGAGGTCCCCACTCCTGTACTGACCGCCTGTAGTACTGAATGTTGCATGAGCTGAGAATTTACAGACCCATCTCCTTGTGTCTCACTCAAGTCAGGAGGTGGCTAGCAGCATTTCCACTTTATCGATGAGGAAACTGAGGCTCAGAGCTAGAGTTCTGCAACTGGGGGTCCTGCCCAGTTTCACTTTAAAACCTGCGCACACTTGCATCCTCGCTGTCCCTGGAGTGTCTCCCCGCCCCCCATCCCTTAGAACAGAGCAGGCGCACAGTAGGCCCATAGGAAACGCTTGCCAAAAGACACGAACCGCATCAGGGTGCGGGTGGCCTGCAAAAATGTGCCCCGACTCGTGCGCTCTGGGCGAAATGCATAGTTTCCAGCCTGGCCTGGAGAAGCCGCTATTTTTGGACAGCCCTGCACAAATGTTGTGTGGGCTTCCTTTCTGCTACTAAATGTCACTGCGTTGCTTTCCTCCTTCGTTCTCCTGCCCGGCTGGGGAGAATTACGCAAGCGGAGCCCAGGAGTGAGTCATGGCGCCAGCTGCCAAGCTGTCCGAAACTGCCACGCTCCGGGATGGTCCCCTCCCAGGCTGCTGTGGGCAGTTTTGTTTAACTTTCATATCTTTTTCTTTTCTCTTTTTCCTCCCTCTTTTTTCCATTCTTCCTTCCTATTCCCTTTCCTTCCTTCCTTCCTTCCTTTCTTCCTTTTCTTCTCTTTCTTTTGCTGTTTATGTTTGTGTCTGTTCTGAGACAGGGTCTCTGTGCGGAGTTCTGCCTGGCCTCGATCTCATGCCGACCCTCTTGCCTCAGCCTCCCCAGGGCTGGGACTATAGGCTTGCACCACCATGGCCACTTCTTCCTTCCTTCCTTTTCTTTCTTTTTACTCTCCCATCTTTTTCTTCTCTTTGAGATGATGGCTCAGAGTACAGCAGACCTTCATACCCTCTGCCAGTCTCTGGCGGGCAGGCCCCGCGGGACGGGATCTGAGCCTGGCACACGAGGAAGCAGGACGTCTCTGCAGGGTGGGTGGAGCCTCCTCCCATTCGGCCAGCTGCTGCCACCTGCCCCCAGCCCACTGGCACTAAAAGCAGAATTGGGCCACGCCCTTCACAGCCCTCACCCTGCCGCGTCCAGGGCCACCCTGGCCCTCACAGGACACACAGGCTGCTCCAGCCAGCAGCAGCTGTAGGCCACCGGGGAGGACATGGCCCAGGCCTGGGGGACAGTAGCCTACAGGGCACCTTCTCCATTCCAGGCACGGTGCTGGGTAGCTCGTGGGAAAAGCAGGCTCTGTCCAGCCACGTGCATGCTTCATCTTATCAGGCACTGGCGCTGGCGATTCCCCTGCCTCAGCCTCCGCATGGGTCTCCACACCTGGCAGATATTCCTATTATGCCCTACCTCCCTCCACACCCACACGAGCTTCCTGAAGACTATGGGCTTGCTGCTCCATACTCCACTGTGGCCTCGGTCTCTGGGGCACCAGGTACCTGCTCAGTAACTATTCCCTGAATAAATGAAGAAAGAAGTACATGAACAAAGCAGGTGTTACGGTCTTCATCATAAATGTGTCCCCAGAGCCTGGGCGCTGACAGTCTGGCGTCCAGCTGACAGCACTATTAGGAAGGAGAAAGCTAGGTTATTGGAGGAGCCCTGAGGGGGTACCAGGGCCCTTTGCTCCCTTTTGCATCCATGAGAAGAACAATCCTCATGAGAAGAACCATCTCCTTCCACCACCTGCTCCTGCCACTGCCAGGGACCATGCCATCATAACACAAAGCAATGAAGCCAAGTGACTAGGGACTGACACCTCTGATGCTGTAAGCTGAAGCAAACCAGTCCTCCTGACAAGGGATTTTCTCAGGCATTTTTTCACAGTGCAGGAAACCTGTCCACCACAGACTTCAGGATGATTAGCTCAGAGTCCAGTCAGCCCTACCCCATGAAGACTCTCAGGGATCCCTGAGAGCAAGGATCTCCCTGAAAGTTTCCCACCTTCCTATATTCTGGAAGAGGCACAGCCTCCACCCCATGGCTCTGCCTGAGCCCTGGGTGGAGCAGTCCTGCCCCAGTCACCCTGCAGAGTATGACTCTTCTCCATAATGCTAATGGCTCACTGGCAGGTAAATCCCACTTAGCTTCTGATCAGAATCTAATGGCCTGGGCCAGAGATTTAGCTCAGTGGTTCCAGCCCCTGCCTAGCAAGTGCAAGGTTCCTGGTTTGATCCCCAGTACCGGGCATGGTGACTCACCCCCACCAGCAATCAGTACCACATACCACAGTGCTGGGGGTGGTGGCTCATGCCTGTAATCCCAGCTCTCAGGAGGCAGAGGCAAGAGGATTGCTGTGGGTTTGAGGCTTATCTGGGCTACATAGTGAGCTCAGGGCCAGCCTGAACTACAAAGCGACACCCTGTCTCAAAAAAAAAAAAAAATCTAATGGTCTTCAAACACCAGACTTAAGAGAGGGACCCTCAGCATGGGAGAAAGAGCCCCACAGGTGGCAGGTGCTGGCCCTGGCCTGTGTGTCCGTAGCAAAGGCAAATCTGCCTGCCAAGCCCTTGAGCCAGGTTGGCAGGAGGCACCTAACCCTCATTGTGGGACCGCGGAGCGCATTCTGGAAGCACCTATACAATCACACATTTACTCTAGTCCTTTCAAAGACAGAACTTTTCCCTAAAAGCCTAGCTAATTTTTAAAATCCCTTCTCATATGAAAATATTGGTTTTCCCTTTATACACATTTTAGATTTTTTAATATTCGTTTTCTCTTTCCCTGGTTCCCCTACCAATCATACCACCTAAATAATTAAAGCATGTTTCAGGCAGGGGAAATGAAAATATACTGGTAACCAATGCAATTAACTACAGAGCTCTTTTATACATATGTAAAAATTAAGGAGAAAATGCTTACAATTCAAAGATTTGTGGTGGGTTTTTTTTGTTTTTTTTTGTTTTTTTTGTTTTTGAGACAGGGTCTCGCTTGTAGTTCAGGCTGGCCCTCAGCTCACTATGTAGCCCAGGCAAGCCGCCGCGAACTCAGCAATCCTCCTGTCTCTGCCTCCCAAATGCTGGGATTACAGGTGTGAGCCACCACGCCCGGCACTGTGGTGTGTAGTATTGATTGCGGGTGGGCCTGAGTCACCATGCCCAGCATTCTATGTGGTTACCGGGATCAAACTCAGGACCTTGCGCTTGGGAGGCAGGCGCCGGAACCACTGAACTAAATCTCTGGTCCTTGTGGGGGTTTTTTTGAGACAAGGTCTCATTATGTAGTTTAGGCTGGCCATAAACTCACTGTGTAACCCAGGCTGGCCTTAACTTTGTGGTGATTCTCCTGACTCAGCCTCCCAAGTGCTGGGATTATAAGCGTGGACCACAACACCAGGCTTTCCTTTATTATTTGCAACAACCCTCTGAGAAGACAGAAATAATAACTATAAAACCCTTAAGGAAGCCATCAACCACGGAGCTACCCTGAGTACTCAGTTAAACACAGAAAAAAAACTGAAACTCGGAAATAGGTAAACTGGCCCATGTAACCCTGGGGCAGGCAGACTTTAGAGTGAGGGATTCAACCTTGGCACTACTAACCTGTGGGGACAGACTTCCCCACGGAGGGTGTTTGTGCTGTGTCTGTAAGATGTTTAGCAGGATCTCTAGTCACCGTTGAGCGACTGCCACTAACAGCCCACCTCCACCCATGCAGTGACAGCCAAGTATCTTCAAACACGTCTGCACTGCAAGCCAATGCTGTGGGGGGCAGGGCAGGGATTGCTGCAGCCAACCTTGCCTGGCAGCACGAACCCACCTTCTGTCCCCAGAACACATCTTCTGGGAGACTCCAGGCAGCTGCTCGTGCCAGGTCTCCCCAGGGGTCCTCAACGGGTTCTTGCCTTTGCAGTTGAAAAACCTCTCCTATGAGTCATGTGAATCAGTCCAACCCAAGAGCCCAGGCCTGCCAGCCTCTCTTGCAAAGCAGAGTAACAAAGCCAGCCCCTATGTACGGGCTGATCAAACTTAGGGGAATGTTTACGTTTTTAATTTACTACAGTAGAAGATATACGGCCATTCACTCCTCTCAAAATCCTCCCCCTTACTTTGAACACATTTGTCCTACTGTTCTTAAGCAGCTCTGCAAATCCTCCTTTAGGAATGTCTTTACTGGGTTTGACAGAGAATCTGGTGAATGCTGCAGCCAAGCGCGATCCAACAGAAAGCAAGCTGGAAAAGCATCACAGTGTGACCTTCTCCACCTTCCTCACCGGATCTGGCAATGTGTGACTCCCAGCTCTTCCCCGAAGTCACAGCGACTATGAGATGGTCACACTGTGAACCAGGACACGGAGGTACCCATGACAGCACATGTGAAGACTCTCAGGAAAGAGGACTTCCAGAACTGCTTCAGAAAACACCCAGAGCCACGGGCTAAGTGTGTCGCGAGTGAGGGGGAGGATTTTGAGGGGCATGAACGGCAATGTGTCCCTCACTGTAACAATTTTTAAAATGTAAACGTTCACCGTATTTTCTCACCCACCTGGTATGCAAATTTCTTTGTTGCGCTCTGGTTGCCTTCTGGAGGTTCCTCACCAGGCCCGACCTCTTTTCTGCCTTGTTCCCCGCATCGCTGTGCACCTCTTGTGAAAGCAGACACCCCAGGCCCGCCCAGCTCCTTTGGCCAAAAAGATGCTCTGGCGCAGTCCTGCTGGAGTGGGTCCTAGGAGCATGCGCGGAGTGAGTGCAGGAACCAGGACCCACCCACTGGTGGGGCCAGCGTCTAGACAAAGCCCTAAGGGTGCCGAAGTCCTCAGGCCTTACCAGGCTTCAGGCTTCATTCTGGAGACACCCCCCAAAGCACTCTTCAGAGATGCTGCATGCCGAGTTGCATTTTTAAAGGGTGACTCTGGCTCCCCATGGACTGGAGCAGGTCGGCCCAGGATAGAGCAGGTCCCTACTGTGACCACGTTCCTCCCACAACACGCCACTGTGTGAGGAGCTTCTCCCTTTCTCCCCCGCTGGGAAGGCAGCTACACCTCCGGTCTCTGTGTCTGTTTGGGAAACAGGCTGAACATCAGGCTGTGGCTTTCCCAGAGTCACACAGTTTGGTGACAGAACCTCCAGCCTCTGGTCCACCCTCACTACTGCCCATTGCCAGTTCCTCGAGGCTCCAGAACCTGACCCTGGCCCCACTAGGCATTAAGTCACATGTTTATTGAGGTCCTGCATCGAGTCCAGTTGTGCTGGAACCCAAGAGGGACGCTGACTGACCTCGGGAGACCAGCCTGGCCAGGGACTGAGACTGAAGGTAATCAGTTGATCTATGGATCTGCTGGTTTCCGTGTTCGGATCAGGTGGCAGGACAGCATCCGGGAAGGTGGAAAATCCCTCTGACCTCCTCTGAGTTAGAAAGGCCCCGGGATGTCCAGGAAGCCAGGTGCCAGGCCGGAAGTTCCTGCAGAGTTCTGGGCTTCAGGTAGTCACTGAAAGCCACCATCATGAAGAGAAGGACTGGGTGGGGACCCAATGAAGGGTACAGAGAGGACGCTGCAGAGTGACTGCCAGGGAAAGGGGCAGCAGGACAGCAAGATGGACGAGCAGGATCAGGTGGCCACTCTAGAGCTAGTGTCCTCTGCGATAGCTATGAGACGAGGGGACAGGGGACGCACTGCCATCAGCCACAAGCACACACTCAGGACCTCACAGAGCACAAGTTTAGGGGGTTCTGGGCCCAGCCAGATGGCGGCAGCAGGTGGAAGCTGAGGACAGAAGTCACTGTCACTGAGAAGAAGCTGGGCTCTGGGGGAGAGGAAGGGGGCTGGCTCGGGGGAAACACAAGCTCTCACTTTCCAGCTCCGACCACCTGACTCAGGGGACCAGAAGGCAGGGAAGCCCGGAGATGCCGCACCACTCCAAAGCCAAGGAGGGTGCTCTTCCTGTGGGTAAATTGGCTGCCTCTGCTGTCCCTACTCTGCTAGCTGCCTGGCACGGCCAGTGTGTGCCCAGGGCAGGCAGCTCCGAGGGCAGGGAGCGAAAGATACCCAGGGTGCTCAGGCCAGGGAGGGACGCACACCCACAGCTCTGTGGCTTTTGTGTATCCTGTGCCGAGGACCCCGGACCTTTCCAGGGAGAATCCCCATCAGTCCACGAGAAGGACCTGTATCCAGGGGTCAGACTCAAGATGGAGCCTGGGGCAGCCACTACAAGCTGTGTTTCTCGTCTCTCTAAAGCCTCATGCTTTAGGATAAAACACACGAAGTTCTGTGCCGTAGCCTGTGACACACAGAGTGTGCGTGCTCTGGGGTTGAGAAACTCTGTTCCAGATTGTCCGCCTGTGTGCAAAGCTGACACACAAGGGGGAGCCCAGCCCGGTCCCCCAGCCCTTCAAGACCTTTTCCTCCACTTCTCACACCTGTGTGTGCACCTGTGAGCCCACACATTGCACATAAGGAGACTGAGGCCTGGAGAGGATGACACGAATCATGTGAACAAGACCCTCTGTCTGTCTTCCCAGGGCTCTACCTGCCCAACTCTTCGGCCATCATTTTACTGGGGGAGGAGCTGCCTTACTCACTTTTCTCATTGCTGAAGTAAAATGCCTGACACAAAGATAAAGAGGAAAATGTATATCTGGCAACACTGAGCTGTACTCACAGCCTTTTTTTCTTTTCTTTTCCTTTATTTTCTTTTTCTTTTCTTTTTGAGACAGAGTCTCCTTTTATACTTTGGGCTGGCCCTGAAGAGAGTGACAAAACCCTCCTGCCTCAGCCTCCCAAGTGCTAGGATTATAGGTGTGTATCACCACCCCCAGTTGAGGATTATAAATGTAAGCTATCAAACATGGCTCCTAACTAGGTTCTGAGGCTTTTCACACTTGAAACTATCGTGTCTTTCACTCCAAATTACCTTTTTCTTCCTGGCACCCAAAGATTTGAAGTGTGTATTTCAGCTGAACATGATTGCCTCTGTCTTGGGCATTGTTAGGGGTTAAGTTAGGTTTTTGTCCCTAAAATCCACAGAGTGAAGTCCTAACCCCCAGCACCTTGGAACCTGGCAGGAAGTGGACCAGGGGCTCTGTGGAGAGGTAATCGAATAAAATGAGTGTCAGGGTGGGCCCAGTGCCCGGCAGAGCTATGGGCGTACACAGGCTCACGGAAATGATCTGAAAAGACAGAAGGGGCTCCACCCCTCACTTAGAAGGGACAGAAATGTGGAACAATTGATTTCTGTAGTCGAAGCCGTCCGCTGTGGTCTTTTCCCGGGGCAGCAGCCCCAGGGTGCTGAATGGTCATCTTGCAAAGGATCATGTGCCCAGGAAGGACACAACACCATAGCCCCGTGGCGGCTAAGTGTGCACCTCCCTTAAGAAAGGGGACTTAGCTGGGCATGGTGGTTCACGCCTGTAGTCCCAGCACTCGGGAAACAGAGACAGAAGGATTGCTGAGTTCGAGGCTTGCCTGGGCTACATAGTGAGCTCAGGGCCAGCCTGAACCACAAAGCGAGACCCTGTCTCAAAAAAAAAAAAAAAGGGGGACTTTGGCTGGTGCCACACATGCACACACAACACACAACATGCCATTTCCTTGTTAATGGAGAGAGAATAATAGCAACAAAAATAGCTATTTATATTTACTCAGCACCAGGGAGGTTTTACTTCGTTTTTGTTTCGAGGCAGGGTTTCTTTATATAGTTCAGCCTGGCTTTGAACTCACTATGTAGCCCAAGCCGCTCTGGTACTCACTGTGACCCTCCTGCCTCAGCATCCAGGATGCTGGCGTTATAACTGTGCAGCACCACGCCCAGTTTGTTTTCAATTATTTATATTTAGTACCCTCAGCTAGGTGGTTGGAGGGACTGTTACTCCCACTTTGCAGAGGAGGAAACCAGCCTAACTCGCTGAGGCGACATCAGTGGCTGGACCAGAACTAGAAGCCACTTCCACCCACTTCTCTCCAACTCCTCTCAGGGCGAATGAACCACAGGTTTCCTGGCGAGCTGGCGGGTCACAGGGGGTTAACGCGGGAAGGAGAGGAAAGCAGCCTTCCCGAACTGCCCTGCGAGTTCCCGGGCTTGGGCCTGAGCCTGAGCTGGGCTCATGGCTGACGTCAGCGGGCTGGAAGTTCCTCCGACGTCGTCAGGGCTGCAGAACAAAGGCTCCCACCGCAGGAAAAACTTCCTGCGCAGGCCCTAGCGGAGGGCTCGGGTTTCAACCACACAGCCGGTGAAGTCATCGGTCGTGGGCTGGCGGCCCGGGGCTTCCAAGGGCACGGGACCGCGCCTGCCCGCCCAGCTCCAGCCTGAGTCCTCGGCGTAAAGCCAAGGAGGCCCGCATGCGTTGGCCAATGGGAAAACTGAGTCCAGAGATGTAGAAATCTGCCTTAATAGTCCTTAGCAAGATAGAGTTGGGGAGGGGACTTGAACCCAGTCCTGGATGCCGTCCTTCAGTTTGATGAGAAGTTAAGCTTCTGGTTCTTTGGTTCTGAGCAAGGGGAGGAAGAAACGCTTTTCCAAAATTTCAAAGACTCCCTTTTGCTCAACTCTGTGCAGCTGGCCCAGCCTGGGCAGCTCATGCCCCAACTAACTTGTAGAAGTCGCCCCAGCAAAGTGGGATCCATGATCAAGGGAAGGGAGGAAGTAATGAGACATGCACTTAATAAAGTTGCTGGATACATAAGATATTATTATTATTAATACCCTTGTTCACTTGCTTAGCACACACTGTATTTTTTTTTTTTTTTTTGAGATAGGGTCTTGCTTTGTAGTTCAGGCTGGCCCTGAGCTCACTATGTAGCCCAGGCAAACTGCCGCGAACTCAGCAATCCTCCTGTCTCTGTCTCCCGAGTGCTAGGATTATAGGTGTGAGCTACCACGCCCAGCACCGTGGTTTGTGGTATTGATTGCTGGTGGGCGTGAGTCTCCACGCCCAGCATTCTATATGGTTACCGGGATCAAACTCAGGGCCTTGCGCTTGCGAGGCAGGCACTGGAACCACTGAGCTAAATCTCCGGCCCCACACACTGTATTTTCAATTCTTGTTATTATTACTGGTTTTTCGTTCTGTCTTGTTTTGAGTACAAGGGGATGGAGCCTGGGACCTCACAGGTGCTCGGGAAGTGCTCTACCTTCAAGGCATCCCCAGAACCTTTCTTCAGCTTTTACTATTTTGGGATAAAGTCTCATTCAGTTGCCCAGGCTAGCTTCAAACTTTCGGTCCTCCTGTCTCAGCCTCCCGAGGGGCTGGGATTACAGGCGGGCACCACCGCACCTCCATCCACACACTTTTCAGTCAACTCCCAGCTATCAACCGGGCACAGCGGCACAGGGCACAGCTTGAACCTGACCAGGAAGTGACAAGGATGAAAAGTAAAGAGACACAGAATGAGGTTAAAATACGAAAGGCCAGGAACACGTAACACGCGTCTCCTTTCAACATAGTGCCCCCAGCGACAGACGCACCTGGGCTTTATTCACTCAGACGAGTGTGAGCAACTAGTTACCCAGGATTCATCTGTCTCCCTCCCTTCGTAGTACTCAGCCAGGTGTTTTTGCCTTTGCATGAAATGTGTCAGCACGCATGCTCGCATGCCCTCTTTCTTCCACACGCTCACCGAAGAGGCCAGTTAGGCCTCATTCTTCCCATCTGGTCTCCCACAGTAATTCCTTTCCTCATTGTTGGATTATTTTTAGTTCTTCTGTGTCACAAGTTCATCTGGGACTATTTAATCTCTCTTACTGATCAACATGCTTTCCATTGTTACTATATAGTTTGGATAATTGTCGCTTTGCAATATGTTATGAAATTTGGTGGGCTGCCCTATGACACTCTATAAAAATTGCTTGTTGTCTGTTTTAATCATTTAACCTGTGAACAACATCGCTTCACTTATCAGGCTCTTATCCAATGGAACATTAGCTCTATATAGCAGCGCAAAGGAGACTGTTGACTTTGCTATTTCTAGCAATCTAGGCTGGAACGGTGTCCTCTCCATTTATTTTCAGCATTCTTGGTTTCTTCCAATGGGTTCTATTCTTTGAAGATATCTTGTGGCTTAAAATAAGGGTTGGGTTGTTGGGAACAAGTTTTGGGAGAAATAATCATAAGGGCAAAAATTGATCAGGCCTTCCAGGACTCAACTCGGACTCTGGACTCAACTCAGACTCTAGACTCAACTCGTCCTTACCTCTGCTAATAAAGACTCCTGGTGGTCCCACATGCTGTGGTGCTTCAAGGCAAGAACTATTCCATTGTGGGTATCTGCCCTGCCCAGCCGGATCTTCATCTACATAATGTCTTTAAAACTATTAGAGATGTTTGCCCTGCCCACAGGGCTGTTACATTGTTACTCAAGAGGTACTAAATAAAAGGTGTGGTGAGCTGGGGCCTGGGGTCTTTTGCTACCCAGAGTAACATAAATCAGGCTCAAATTTATCCTCAGTGAACCTCATTTCTGCCTACTTATTATTTCGCCGTGTGCCGCCGACTCACAGGAGACTGGAACCTAATGAAAGGTTCTAGTTAAGTTCCCTTCCCCTGGTTCCCACATTGGGTGTATGACATCCAGTAGAGGTGACGCTCTTTCCCAGGTGAGCTGATAGGATATATACATAGAGTGATGCAAGGAGATTGATCAGGTGACTTAGAGGACTAGAGAGGAAAGTCCGCCATGGCTGTCTGAGCACTGGAGAGCGGGAGGGGCCAGGGGCTGCTCAGGCCAAGAAGCTGGAAGCTGCAGCACAAGAAGGATTGTGGTGGGCTGGGGATTTAGCTCAGAGGTTCCAGCGTCTACCTGAAAAGTGCAAGGTCCCAAATTCGATCCCTAGTACCACATGCCACAGTGCCAGTTGAGGTGGCTCATGCCTGGAATCCCAGCACTCAGGAGGCAGAGGCAGGAGGATTGCTAAGTTTGCGGCTCACCTGGGCTGCATAGTGAGCTCAGAGCCAGCCTGAATTACAAAGTGAGAACCTGCCTGAAAAAGAAAAAATCAAAAAGGGATCATGGTATAGCATCCACCCAAAGCTGGAGTCCCAGAAGCTCCCTGGAGAATCACCAGTTGCAATCTGCTTTGGGAGGCTGAAGAAACCAGGGGCCAGGAGATCAGTGTCCAAACACAGCAACAGAGATGAGTGCATCCACCCAAGGAGACGAGCTCTTCAAAATTTCCTCCCTTAGCCGGAGATTTAGCTCAGTGGTTCCAGAGCCTGCCTCACAAACTCAAGGTCCTAAATTCAATCCCTAGTAACCACATACAATGCCAGGCGTGGTGACTCACGGCCACCAGCAATCAATATCACAAACCACAATGCTAGGCGTGGTGGCTCATGCCTGTAATCCCAGCACTCGGGAGGCAGAGGCAGGAGGATTGCTGAGTTGGAGGCTTGCCTGGGCTACATAGTGAGCTCAGGGCCAGCCTGAACTGCAAAGTGAGACCCTGTCTCAAAAAAAAAAAAAAAAAAAGCTTCCTCCCTTCACCCCATTTATTTATTTATTTTTGCCATACTGAGGATCGAACTCAGGACCTTGCACTTGCCAGACAGGCCCACTGCACCACTGAGTTACATCCCCAACCCTCCTTTCCCTTTTTTATTCCACCTATTGGCTGGTGCCCATGTCAGTCATCCACAGACACAGCAGAACTGTGCTTCATTAATCCACTGGGTGTTTTTAGTGCAGTCATAGTCCAATTACTGGTTACAACATTGAGTTTGTCATCTATACTGCACTGGCATCTAGGAAGATGAGGAAACTGGACACTCCCTTGGGGCCAGCACAGCAAAGCTGCAGGGAATAGAAGGATGGGGGTGAGTAGACAGGTCCATGAGGGACACTCAGTATAAACTGGGTTGGAGATCTACCCTTGTAAACCCAGCACTTGGGAGGCTGTGGCAGGAGGATCTCCATGAGTTTAAGGCCACCCTGGGCTGGTATGGTTTGTATCTAAAATGTCCCCTAAAGGCTCATGTTGAGGGTCTCCAATGCCATAGGGTTTGAAGGTATGACATTTGGAAGGCAGCTGGATTTAACTTAGGAAGTGGGTCCTGCTTACAGGAAGTGGGCCATGGGATGGAGCCCCTGGGGACTCTGTCTTGTCCCGGGCCCCTTCCTTTCTGGCTTTCTCTCTGTCCCACTGCTTCTTGGCTTCCTATCAGGTAAGCAGTCCGCTCTCTCCACTTTCCCCCTACCTGGGATGTTTCTGACCTGGTGCAGACCAAAAGCAATGGACTGAACTGCTGAAACTATGAGTCAAAATAAATCTTTGTTTTTTGTTTTTTTGAGGCAGGGTCTCGCTTTGTAGTTGAGGCTGGCCCTGAGCTCACTATGTGAAACTATGTAGCCCAGGCTAGCCTTGAACTCAGCAATCCTCCTGTCTCTGCCTCCCAAGTGCTGGGATTACCGGCGTGAGCCACCATGCCCGGCACTGTGGTATGTGGCATTGATGTCTGGTGGGTGTGAGTCACCACGCCCAGCATTGTATGTGGTTACCGGGATGGTACTCAGGACCTTGTGCTTTCGAGGCAGGCGCCAGAACCACTGAGCTAAATCTCCGGCCCACCTTTGCTTATTTAAATAGTCCTCCGCAGGTGTTTTGTTGCTGCTACAGAAAGTTAACACAGCCACCAATGATCTGGTTGTGCATTCCTTATATCCAGTTCTTCCCCAAATCTACTAATTCCCCCCCAAATGTATCTAAATCTGCATCTTCCCATCTGCATCAGCATCCACTCCTTTTGGCTGAATCTTTCCCATTTAGTGGGAGACTCTATCCGCTTCCCGGGCTGAGAAATACAAATCCAATCTGGGGGCAAACTCTCCGAATTAGACTTTTGTACCAATCTTGTCAATGACAGCATTGCCTTTCGAGTCCTTCCCAGTGGGATCTGGTCTATTCTCACCATTCATTCAAAGGAACTATATTTTGTACCGCATCAGCTCACTGAACCAGTGGTGGTCACCTGACCTAAAGGCAACTGTTGATTGGCTGGCCAGTGATGTGGTCTCCCATTAAGAAACATGTTAAACCAATTGGGCTGTCTCCAGACAACGTGAGCAAAGAAATATAGCAGGAAGCCAGGGATAGTGGTGCATAACTGGGATCCCAGCCTTCCGGGAAGTAAGTTCAAGCCCAGTCTGGTCAACTTAGCAACTTAGTAACACTCTGTCTCAACAAATAAAGGGCTGGGGGTGTAGCTCAGTGTGAAGATCCTGGGTTCAATCTCCAACTTAGGAGAGGATATGGGGATATGGCAGGAAGAGAAGGTGGCAGTGAGCATGGCACAGACCAAAGGCTGAAGAAGCCACTCCTAGGCATTATGCAATGTGGACAGGGTGCCTTAGGAGTACCTGGTGCTCAGGGAGGAGGCTGCTGCTGACAGTGGAAGCAGCAGAGCTGTGAGAAGGAAGCTGTGCGTCATAAATAGGACTCTTTACATGGAATGTGTCACTTTAGGGAACTCTCACGTTGTCCTTATTTTCTTGTTTTGCCTTACTCCAGAGAAGACTGCAGTGGGGCACTTGGGTCCCAAGTCTGGTTCAATCCAACAAGCTGTCTGTCAGGCTGGGACCTTGTGGAGCTGGAGAAACAGCCCTGATTGTTCCTGCGGGTGTAGACAATAGCAGCCGCCACACTTCTCCACAAGATCGCCACATGGCAAGGCACGGAGGCTCGCGTCAGGATTTAGACTTCGTTGCAGGGGAAGCTGGAGGTGTTTGTTGTTCTGAGGGCTGGTGTCTGGAGAAGCATATTGTCCCGGGCACTGCGGGTGCCTGGTGCTTCTAGTCTTCCCAATGTCTCGCAGCCCAGCCCGCCAGGGAGGAAGAGTGGGCCAGCCCCGTTCCTTCTGATAAGGCCCAGGAGGTTTGGGGATGACCCGATTCCCTGAGGAATCTGCTTGCCAGACTTGGAGGATCCGGAAGGGAACCGGTGTCAGTACCAGCCGGCCGTTCAGGACGTCTCGGTGTGCAGAGGGCTGAGTCACAGTGTGCACTGTGGAGTCAGAGCTCCTGGACTGGTGACCTCACGACCCACACTACCCAGGTGACCTCGGTGAGTCGCTTTCCTCCCAATGCCTCGCTCTGCTCTTTTTTTTTTTTTTTTTTTTTTGGAGACAGGGTCTTGCTTTGTAGTTCAGGCTGGCCCTGAGCTCACTATGGTGCCCAGGCAAGCTGCGCGAACTCAGCAATCCTCCTGTCTTTGCCTCCCGAGTGCTGGGATTACAGGCGTGAGCCACCATGCCCAGCATTATATGTGGTAACCGGGGATTGAACTCAGGTCTTTGCGCTTGCGAGGCAGGCGCCGGAACCACTGAGCTAACCCTCCGGCCCTCGCTCTGCTCATCTTCAAGACAATAGTAGCACGAGGCAGGATCAAAGAATACAGTGAATGTTTACATTTTTTTTTAAAAATCATAGTAGCAAATGACACATTTTCACTAACCTTCCATCAAAACCCTCCCCCTTGCTTTGAATGCATTGATCCTTCTTGTCTTTTTCCCAGCAGCTCTGAAGTCCTGACTATTCCTAAAGTTCATCTATAGATCTGCTACGATTCCAATCAAAGCTTAGAAGGCTTTTGGGGGGGGATAGAAAGTAACAAATTGTAACAGAGACGCAGCATAGTCTGAGCAATCTTTTAAAAGACTGAAGTTACTGAATTTACACTACTTAATTTCTAGACCTATAAAACTCCCCAAATCAAGACTGTGTGGTATTAGTGTCAGAGAGACGGGGGTTTAATGGAACAGAGAGAGTCTACAAAGAGACCCACATGGATATAGTCGATTGACTTCTTAAACAGTCTTACTGAGAATTAATTCACATGTCATGGAACTCACCCTCTTCGATCGTACAGCTCAGTGGTTGTTAGTCTATTCACGAGGTTGTGCAACTATCAAATCTAGTTCAATCTGCCCTGTCTGTGCCCATCCCTCTCCACCCCTATGTAACCCTTTAGCACTAAGCAACCACATACCTTCTTCTGGCACCATAGATTTGCCTATTCTACTTGATACAAATGTACATTTCATAGAAGTGCACCATTCAGGATGCAGAGTCCTTTCACATGCGGTATTGATTGTTGGTGGGCAGGAGTCTCCATGCCCAGCATCGTATGTGGTTACTGGGGATCGAACTCAGACCTTGCGCTTGAGAGGCAGGTGCTGGAACCACTGAGCTAACACTCCGGCCCTCCAAAAGACTATTTTAAGAAAATAAAAAGGCAGGGCTGGAGGGTTAGCTCAGTGGTTCCAGCGCCTGCCTCGCAAGCACAAGGTCCTGAGTTTGATACCTGGAAACCACATACAATGCTGGACGTGGAGACTCACACCCACCAGCAATCAATACCACATACCACAGTGCTGGGCGTGGTGGCTCACACCTGTAATCCCAGCACTCGGGAGGCAGAGGCAGGAGGATTGCTGAGTTCAAGGCTTGCCTGGGCTACATAGTGAGCTCAGAGCCAGTCTGAACTACAAAGTAAGACCCTGTCTAAAAAAAAAAAAAAAAAAGGAAAATAAAAAGGCATCTATAAATATCTTTTATAATTCAGGCCCTATAATTCAGTATTTTTTAAAACCCACAAAAAGTGGTGAACAGTGTCAAGGAAGATTATATACAGACACCAACTCTTTATATTATTATTAGAGAAATCCAAACCCTAATATATGCTCATTGGTGCAGGCTGAAATGAACAAGACTGACCACGTATGTTACCCAGGATGTAGGTCAGCTCCGGCCCTTAACAGCCATGCCCCGCCACAGGACTATAAATGGGGCAGTCACTTTGGAAACCAGTTTGACAGTTTCTGAGAAGGCTAGACACAACCATAGCTCATCGGGCCCTTCCACTCCTGGGGACTTACACAGGGGAACCAAAAATACAAATCCATGCAAGAGCATGTACGTGAATATTCCTAAAATGTTGTGAACACAAGGTATAATTATCACAAGATCTATTTTTTAAAAGGTCATTCTAAACATGCTTATTAGGCATCTGTGACCGCTGGGCAGTAAATCAGATATAACTAGCTGTGTCTTTCTGGCTGCTTAACATGTTTGCTTGGCTCAATATATTGCTAAATGAAAATCTTACATCGCATTCACATATTATTTGTGCAAAAACAATAGAATTACACTAACAGAAATAAAAACGAAGTGGAAAATTCCATCATAATCTACTTTTTTTGGACAAATCAACTCTTTTATTTTTTCCTTGTTCCCATCTGGTACTTGTCTGCATGCATAAAACATTCTTCCACAGTTGTAAAAACCCAATTTTGCATTCGGCTTTTGAAAAACAATTGTAATATCGCAAACTGTTTTCCATATTGCTACTTAGCCTTCACAATTATTTTTAACGGCTGTGTTATTTACTCTGTGGATTTACCACTCTTTACCACTTCCCCTGCTGCTGAACATATAGATGCTTTTTTAAAGTCTCTGTTAGAGAAAATGTAGTTAATATTTTCACATGTATATTTTCTTTCTTTTCTGGTTATTTCTTTGAGACATATTTCTAGGATCTGGGCTACTGGATCAGAACATAGCATTGCAGTAGCCCTCGGTACGTGCTGTTGAATGGATTGCACCAATTCATTCATGCCAGGTGCTGAGTAAGGGGGGGTTCCAGTGGGGGCCACCACAGTCTCCACTGAGAGATCGCCCCTCTATCAGGAAGAGAGACTCCTCCCGATCTCCAGAAACAGACACGGTTATCCGTAGGCTCAGGTCACCGCACAGCTGTGCAGGGGGTCTGACGGCGGAAGCCACCTGGCCTGATGGCGGGTGGAAACAGTGATCGGGCCAGAAACTCAGGATGAGACCTGACCGTGGTTTGAGGGTGCAGTAGGAAGTGGGAGAAAAAAGGGAAGACAAGGATCGCGCCTGAGTTCCGGAGGAAGAAACAATGGCACCGGGCCGTGCGCAGAAGGACAGTGAAGAGGCCAGGCTGGGTGGCTTCGTGCAGAGGGCTCAGCGTCTCCGGGATGGGCCGGAGCAGCTGTCTGGACTGTGGATCCACAATCAGGCGGAGGCTGAGCTAGAACTGTGAACTTAGGGGTCATCGAATATAAAAATGTTGGCAAAGTGCCAGCAGCAGTGGTGGAGCCTCTGTGGTCCCAGAGCTCAGGAGGCCAAAGCAGGCGACCACCATGAGTTTAAGGCCAACCCGGGCTACAGAGCAAGACTGTTTCAGAAAACCGAAAAAAGGAACACAGCCGAGGTCAAAGTAGCCACAGCTCAGGCGGTTCTCCAGTCACTCCGTCCCCCGCTCCCAGTGCTGAGCATGAGCTGCCGAGAGACCCTGGCACAGTGTCCTGCTGCAAAGCCAGTGGAGCAGAGGGGTGAGTGAGAAATTAGGGCTTGGGCTCAGTGTCTACACTGGTCCGGTGCGAGAGCTTGGGGGGCTGTGGCCTGAGTGAGGGATTTTAATTCTGCTTTTTCTTTGGAGACAGTCTTGCTAGGTAGTTCAGGCTCTCTTGAGCTCACTATGTACTCCAGGCTGGTCTTGAACTCACTGTGTAGCCCAGGCTGGCCTCCAACTCATGGCGATCCTCCTGCCTCAGCCTCCTGAGTGCTGGGATCACAGGTATGCACCACCTGTTCCTCTGGCCTGCGATCCCTTTTCCCTGATGCCCCATGCCCCCCCCCCCAACTCCATCTGTGTACACCAGGCACTCAATTCCATTTCAAAGTGAATGTAATCAAGTGCCTACTAGCTCATAGGTGACCATCTCAGTGTTGCCTCTTCCCTCCATAGTCCTTTTGCCCCTGCTTTCTTTTTCTTT